>JASDQU010302375.1:0-13802 GCA_032191745.1 Picea mariana | reverse complement strand
ATTTAAACAATTTATTCATGGCTAATACAAAGTATTAAGTTAATTATATCTATCTCACAAAGTACAATTCTTCTCTCAACACATCTTATAAATATTGTGTACAATAATATTATACTCGTTCCGCTTTTAACAATTCCTCTCTCAACACAAAGCTTGCTTATAAATGCTTTGTACAATGAGGATGAAGTATTGAAAAAAAATAAAGCTGGCTTATAAATGTTTTGTACATTAATAATGGGGATGAAGTATTGATTAATTATGGCTTATAAATTGTATATAAACTATGATTAATAGTTATTTAGTTTAAGTGTATTTAAACAATTTATTCATGGCTAATACAAAGTATTAAGTTAATTATATCTATCTCACAAAGTACAATTCTTCTCTCAACACATCTTATAAATATTGTGTACAATAATATTATACTCGTTCCGCTTTTAACAATTCCTCTCTCAACACAAAGCTTGCTTATAAATGCTTTGTACATTAATAATGAGGATGAAGTATTGAAAAAAAATAAAGCTGGCTTATAAATGTTTTGTACATTAATAATGGGGATGAAGTATTGAAAAAAAAAAATTAGAAGGTTTAACAATCTTTTTCCCTATATTATTATTGAAGACATTTTTAAAATCTATTCTGTTTTATAATAAAAGGGAAAATGTGTTATCAATTCATGCTAATTTTTGAATGAAGATGTAAATAAGATGGTGAATGAAGATGTAAAATGTGTATTGATTATTGTTAGAGTGGAGGGAATCTCCATAGCTTATAAGTTCATCTCAAATGGTAAATTAATCTCATTTTTTCTTGCAAATCTATTTCTATCATGTAAATAAGATGGTGAATGAAGATGTAAAAGGTGTATTGATTATTGTTAGAGTGGAGGGAATATCCATAACTCATATGTTCATCATCTCAAATCAAATAGGAAAATTTGTGAAGGCAAATTAAGCCCTAACTTTTTTAGGCAAAAGTTATGTGTTATGTAGACTTTTTATAACACGTATTAGTCTCGGTGCATTCAAGGTTGGGTTGGTGGATTTGTTGTTAGACCTAAGTGCCTAACCTCACTTGTATCAGGGCTGATCCAAAGTTTGTTATCAAATTTAATAGTCTATTTTTAAATGTATCAGGGTCGATGCAAAGTTTACATGGACACCATAAATTATCAAATTTGAAGGGAAACTTTTTATTTCAAGTTGAAGGGTATATTTTCATCTAACCCTTCTACTATGGAAAGTTGTAAAAGTAGTTGTACTTCACTTGAAAAGAGAATTAGTATACATTTCAAAAACAAATATTATAAATAAAATATTGTCCTTTCAATTTTTTCCAATGTTAAAAGTTAACAAACTACCAAATAAATAAATAGTATTTCAATAAAAGTTAATAATAAACATACTTTGTAATTTCAAGTATAACCTTCTCGTGGTTTATATGTATGATAAAAAAATTTTTAATCATAAACACTAGTCGTGACTTGTTTTCTTCAAGGGGAATTTTAAAGTGTTAAAAACAACAATATAAATTTTTAGACATAATGTCAAAATCAAGCATTTTTGTAGACACCCATATACGAAAGGGTTTGTTATGTGTATCCATATGATGCATGAACACTGCATCTAGGATTCATATCTTGACCATATCACTATCATGCTTCACTTCACCATGGAAGTCATGTTTGTTGTAGATTTTATTAAAATAGAAGAAATTGTAGTAGACATTGAAACCTTTGTTGAAGGTGATAATTCTATGAAAACACTATAAGAATCATGAAGAGAACTTTCTTGCTTTGTAAGGCTCTAGGACCGTGCAAATCTATTCATTTTTTTTTGCTAGTTTGTTCATGACCTGCAGGACTAGCCTGTGGCTTGAGAAACTGCGATTCAGGGGCATCTAAGCCATCAAAATCACTGAGGGATCGCACCCGGGCTGAGCCACACCAACCCTTAACATGGTTGGATTTTTTTGTCCCCGCAGGTTTCGAACCGATGACTTTAACATCACAAAGTGCCTTAACAACACACTTTATCACCAACTGTCCTACACCTCACGGACCAAAAGATTCATTCAAACACAAAGCTAAAAGAAATTATTTACCAAAACCATCAAATATTTTATTCTTATTGAGGATATTGATTCCTCACTTTGTTTCTTAAACTATGCAAAAAAATGTGTGGTAAAGTGGATGTTAGACTATAATCCCTAATGCATAGATATAATGAGGACAATACTTATTTTACTTTTCCATAACTTGCTTAAAATCCCCACTTAAGAATAATAAAAAATGTTGCTCCAAGCACTAAGACTATAAAAACTGTCTTATGAATTTTAGGCTTGGAATGAGATAGAGAGAAAAAAACCTATGAAACATTTTAATTTTATTTTAGAATTAAAGTGTCATCTTATTAATATGAATTAATATCAATGTGAAAAAGAAAAAAAAATTGAAAAAAAATGATATATTAAAATGTTTAAAATTAAAAAAAATAATAATAAACATGAAAATTCAATGTTAACTAATTAATGTTCAAAATGAGGGTTAATCTATAAAATGAATTATATTGTTATATTATATATCAAACTAAACTATAGAGTAGTAAATGTGATTTGGACAAAATTTCTAAACCTAAGTAATTACTCTTTAAGTTTTAAGTTTTTTTATAGGATAGTAAATGTGATATAGTTTTAAGTTTTCTATAGAATAGTAAATGTGATATAGACAAAATTTCTAAATCTAATTAATTACTTTTAAAGTTTTTTTATGATCTAATTTATTTTTAAGAATGTCCACTTTTTTTATTATAAAGTTTAACCATCACTTTTTATTTAATATAAATTATTAAAATGAATAATAATGATAAAGATTGCACATTAACATGTCTTACTTACTTAAATCTAACATCTTAAAGAAATATATCATCTCTCCCACTAAGAATATGCAATGGATATACTTAAAATGTGGAGGGTTTTAGGTTGGAGAGCTAGTGGAAGATATGCTTGGTTTTATAAAGAGAGAATAGCATTTATATATTTTAAAAGTAGAGGATTTTAAGTTAAGAGGTAATGGAGGATATGCAGAGAGAGAAGAGAATATGCAATGGATATACCTAAAATTTGAAGGGTTTTAGGTTGGAGAGGTAGTGGAAGGTATGCTTAGTTTTATAAAGAGAGAATAACATTTTGTATATTTTAAAAGTAGAGGATTTTAAGTTAAGTTCGGTAATAAAGGATATGCTTGTTATAGAGAAGAGATAGTGGAAGATATGATTGGCTCTATATTGTTACAATCCATTTTTTTGAATTAAATAAATTTATTCATCTTAATTTCTTAAATTAAAATTTAATTAAATAAATCTATTCATCTTAGTTTCTTAAATTAAATTTTATTTGTAAACTTCTTTGAATTAAATAAACCTATCCATCTTACTTTTTTAAATTAAAATTTATTTGTTCATTAAAAAAAAATTTTGTTTTTTCATTTATACTCATCCAAATGATACAAATAAGAACTTTTTCATGAACATTAATGGTCTTCCTCATAAGTGAAAGAAGGTATAATATTGGTGTATATATCTACGAAGAAAGTGACATTGAAGGTGGTAAAAAATAATAAATATATTTGTAAATATTGACATCCAACTATATATTGATCTCGATTGGATCATTATATTATTTGTCATTTATCTCACCACTTTTTGGGTGGATAAATTAGAGGAATCAACGTGTAGGGCCATTTCAGTGGCGGGTCAAAATTTAGAAATTTGGGTCCAAAAAATAGTCAGAAATATTATGAAGCCAATTTGAGGCATCAAGTGACCTCTTTTTGGTCCAAACCTTCTTGTGGGGGAATATTTTAAATTCTACATGTCAATTTATTTCCAACGACGCAGATCATTCGTCAATCAGAGTTCGTATGAGAAAGTTATTCCTCCCACAAGTTGACCTACCATATTGATCACCATGGTGTGAGTGGATGCCACATCAACCTCCATTACTTAGACATGTGGGGATAGCCACATAGTGAATTTTATAAGAACACTCTAGAAGGTCCAAAACCTTATCACAATTGAAGGTCGAGGAAGTCAAAAACCTATCAGGCTATGTTAAAAACCGAGCCACCAGGAGGAGAAGGGGTTCCATTCTTTTGCATTGTATCGTGTTTCACAGATGAGAAAAACATCTAAGAGTGGTATTCTATGAGCATAAAAGATGAGAGATTTTGTAGTAGCCATACATGCCGCAGGTCAAAGGCAACTCCACATAGAGCGCCTCTTTTTTTGTACTTGCATCATTTCTTTACTAGAGAAA
Source organism: Picea mariana (assembly GCA_032191745.1). Classification (NCBI taxonomy): domain Eukaryota; kingdom Viridiplantae; phylum Streptophyta; class Pinopsida; order Pinales; family Pinaceae; genus Picea; species Picea mariana. The sequence goes on along the minus strand of JASDQU010302375.1, from coordinate 9,488 downwards.
AGAGTGTAGAGTAATCTCACCTTCTAGATGGGTTTTCTCCCGTATTGGGTTTCCCATGTCATATCTTGTGTTTATTTGTGGAAGGTGTGAATGTGTTTTAATGTTCTCTATTTTTCTGTGGTTTATCTATTTTATCAGTAATTAAATATTCTGGAGATATAAAGGAAATTAACCAGAGTAGTAAATATTCCAGTATTTCATTATATCTTTTGTGACAAACCGTTCTAATGGAGTATCTATGGAAGTTTACAGATCATATATAAACACAATTTTGTTTGAATATCTTATCAATAATTTCTATGTTATTATGTTATTTAAATATAAATTTTATTGTAATACGTTTACAGTTTCATAATATTTAAAGGGCATTTATTGTATAATTTGTTAAGGTGATATCATTTGTAACTTTTGTAATGTTTTTTTAGGTACAAACTTTCAAATTAAGTTTATAGTTGTTTTAAAATCAACTTATATCCATATTAACCCCCAATTTATCAAGTGTTGAGAGGGATCAAATCTTTCAAGGTGCAAACCTCTTTTAGAGTGCAAAACTTGAGTAAAGGTTTGTACCTTGAAAGATTTGGTCCCTCTTGGCGCTTGATTATAGATTCGTGGTTAAGATGGATCTAGGTTGGTTCCAGTCGTGAGAGGTCACACAACATTTGTAGATGATCAACATTATGTATATGTATATTTCTAAGATTAATATGATCATTTGAAATTTACTCACTCTCCTCGGTTGGTCAAAATTGCAGAGAGTATTATTGAGAAGGATCAATGGCAATATATCTTCTTCATTTTTTATTATAGTGACACAATTTGTAGATGATCAACAATATGTATATGTCCAAGTCTAAGATTAATCTAATCATTTGAAATTTACTCACTTTCCTAGGTTGGTTGAAAGTATAGAGAGTATTTCCCCCAAGGTGTAGACTAGTTGGCGATGGAGTACATTGTTAAGGCACTCTGTTATAAGAGGTCATCGATCCAAACCTCAACTTACCTTGTGTGTCCTATGTGGGGCGGCAAGGGTATTCTTAGAGGTTGTTGATACTAAGAGGGGGGGTGAATCAATATCAATTATAATTTAGCACTTTTTAAAACATTAAATTTTCAATAAAATAAATGCATCCCAATATACAGTAAAGAACAAAATAACAAATACACAATGCACAAAATATTTACGTGGAAATCCAAATGGAAGAAACCATGGAATGTTTTTCTTACATAATAACAATATTACATTAATAGGAAGATACAACTTCCAAAATTCTCCAACTCTAACTGGAAGGAGACACCAACCCCTTGATTTACAGGAACCAATCTGAAGAAAGCTACAACCCCCTAGATTTTCCAATTCCAACTGGAAGGAGGCTCCAAACTCCTTTCCTTTCCCCTTCCTTCCACCCTCAAATATGTATATAAAATAATCAACCTATCATTGTCACTGTCACTTTCAATGTCATTATCACTGTCATTGTCATTGTCACTATCATTATCATTGTCTCTATCACTATAATTGATACATCATCATCATCAAACTGGGTCCACATGGGTCCACATATAAAACCCAACAACCACATAAAAAATTGTGTCAATCATGTGCCAAAATATCCAAAATATGAGACTCAAAAACTGGGTCCACAAAGAGATCCTAGTTCCACATGGGTCCACATATAAACCCCAACAACCTCACAACATCATAGAAAAGCATACGACATCATCACAACCTTACAACAACATCACAACCTTATAGCATACCTTGAAAATAACAAAGACTTTAAGAGAATCCCTTCGAATTCTCTTGCATACCAGAAGACACCCCAAACACCTTATGCGCACTTCATACTTGATCTCTTGCTTTTTTCTCAAAAAATGTAAAATTATATCAGGTATTTATAGTAATTTTGTCCCCAAAAATTAGTTGACCCGACCTCAATTTTCTGGTTGGGTTGTTGGAAAAAAAAATTCATATCTTCTCATTCCTAGGGAATTAGAGGGACTTCCATATATCATTGGAAAGGTCTCAGAATAATCTTTACAACCATGTAACTTTTTCTTCCATTTGAGTTATTTATGTAGGGTAAAAATACCTTCAAATATAGAGTATCCAAATTAACCAAAAACAATACTTTCAACAATCTCCATCTTGCAATCTTGATCTTGGACATCTGTAGGCTTATTCACTAGACTATAGGGGATACTTGACCACACCTTTGGGACTTCTTATGGGCTTCTTCAAAGGGTCTTCCCATGAGGTCCATGCTTAAAGTTATGCCATAAGGGGACCACTTTGGATATTCCTTCAAGTAAACCCATAGGCTTCTTTATGTTGATCACCAATGACCGTCTTTGATATCAATGACAACACCATTCAACAATCCCCCCCTTTGTCATTGATGGCAACACTCATACTCCCCATGTCATCATTCTCTTGATATTTGTCTCCCCCTTTGACATCAATGGCAAAGGGTAACTCTTCTCTTTGGGGTTACTCCTCCTAAACTCATGGTGCTCAATAGTATTTCACCTTCTTTTTTTGTCTTCTTATCCTTTCCTTCCTTGTTATAGTCCCTGGAGCTCTTTTCTGTGACTTCAATCCTCTTTCTCTCCTCTTTTTCTAGGATGCATATGTTATTTGGTCTTCTTGTTGTTGTTGCAACCAATCTTCTTGATTCTTCTTCTCTGATTTCACATCTTTGGAAATAAACTTAAGATTGTATATTGTAACGAACCACATCGTTGCGACAACAAGCGATGCCTAACAAGTAAAAAAAATAAATTATTCTCCCCTTTTTCCAAGTGGAGGTGTACTAAGACATTTTAATTCCTTAATAAATCATTTAAAGACTCCACATTGTTTTTCACATTTTGGAATTATGTTACCATCTGGGAAAGGGAATTTCATTATGAAAAATCAAACACACCACACTATGCAAAAACGCATTGAAAATTAAATACACTCGATTAAAAAAACTTCCTATATCTAAATATAAGAATTACAAACTTTATCACATTGAAAGCATAACTACATAAACGACAATGATGTATTTACTTAAAAACATACCATCTCGATGAGAAGACTTATATCACAAGATAATCACATTGCATAATTTAGGCATTTATTTCCATGAATGAAAGTCTTCATTGCTAGTAAATTCTTGAAGATTATTCATTGCTAACTTTGAAAACATAAGCTAGAAGATACATGTTGAATTGTTTATCTTGCAAAGTTTATCTATTATCTATCGTAAACGAAATTAAACTATGGAATTCAGGGATGACGGGACCTGAGACCCGAATAGAGGGAGGGGGAGGTAGGACGGGACCTGCGAGTCCTCGAGGAGGAAGGTCGAACTAATTGGGAAACTTTAAAACCACACGACCATCTTCATGCTTCCCCGAAATGATTTAACCAAATTTTGTTTTAACAATTAATCTCAAAGTAACTGTAAACGAAACAAAATTAAACTTACATAAGACTCAACAGAAATTAAGAATCCAATTAAATTTCTTGGTGAGTATTAGGATCTGAAGGACATATCCATTGAGTAAATCGCACCGGGAGGAACGCCAAGTTGACCAGAATAGAACGCAAAACAAAACAAGGTAACGAGTAAAATTTTCCCAGCAAGGAAGGCGTTAACCGGGCTGGCCTATAGAGAATAAAACCTTGTTAAGTATCCAAAGCAGGGAGGAAAAAGAAGATCCCAAATCGGGTATCTACACACGCAAACACCAAGTGCCTAACCTGTGAGAGGAATTCTCGCTGATAGAGGGGAAGAAAAGAGCAGAGCCCGGTTGACACTGTATGCAGGAAACAAAGTTTGTTGCACGAATTAAAGGATGAGGGGACAACTCATGGGCTGGAATACACACCACAAGAGGAAGCACACTCAACAAATCAAGAGGCAAAAACAAAAAAAATGAAGGGATCCTGCGAGGACCAGACTCGTCCAACGCTGACAGGTCCCAGAATCGGGCAGCTTGCGACATCCAAAACATAGGGGAGAGGATTCCTCAAAACTAGAGGAATTATTCCACCTCCAACCCCCATCCACTGACACAAAGGAACAGATCCATTCCCGACCCAAACGAGGGCGCACACAGTTGAGGAGGCACAATCAAATTAAGATGAGGGAACATTGTTTGAGGAGCACGCAATCAAATAAGAGGAGGGCACAATCGCAAGGGTGTCTACTGGGAATAATAAAAAACCCTGATTTCGACCAGAAAAAAAAATATCAGAGTAAATGATGGCATGATAGCTTAAGGGAACCACATTCTTTTAACGCAGAGCTCGGGGAAAATCACCCAAGAAGAAAGAGAACAAAAAAAAATGAAAAAATAAACGGACATCCACAATCCTTTAAAAGCAGAGCCTGTGGTCAGCTCGTCTGGTTTCCTCCATAACAACGCAGGTCATCTAACCCAAGCGCTCACAAAGAACGCAACCAAATGTTGAGCGAGGATACTAATCACCGGGAAAGGTTCACAAAACCGCTAAAAACATACACGGTGATACGTCGAGTTCTGGGTGTGAGGGGGCATAGCTTGTGATCTCCTCAAATGCAAGGATCTGGAGAAATCACTGAGTAGGGGATTCAAGGCGCAGGGTTCAACTCTGGGCAGAGCCACAATACAGTAAAAAACCTTTTCTGTGCAAACGTGATAATACACTGTAAAAAATAAACATTTAAACCCTTTTTTGGGCAGATGCAATACAATAAAATTTAAAAACTTCTTATGTGCAAGTTGTGGTAATCACCTTAAAAATTTAAACATTTACAACCTTTTTCTTTTATTTTAGATTACAATTATGCTAAGATACATCAATCCATTTATGCAATTATCAAACAATACTTATGAAAGAAAAATAATGACACGAAGAAGTCATCTGATTACCACAACTAACTATGCTAGTATAAGGAAATCACAATACAATAACCAGTTTACCCAGGATATTGTGACTGACGATGACAAATCTAGAGTCATTGTCTCGCGCTTGCGCTCAGACCAGCTCCTGCTTGCTAACTGCTGAGACCTCACTAATACCTCCCAACCGAAGCTAGGGGTACTCTTCTTCCCCCGGAGCCCCTTGAGCCGCAAAGGGGCCACACACACAAACCAGAGAATGCTAGCTCCTAGCTCGCCTTGCAAGGTCGAGCCACCACTCGTTATCTGAGCTGGGTGTCCCAACTCCCACAAGAAAAATCAGTCAAGAGTAAAATCTGGCAGCATAACCTTATGCATACCAGATGTGATGCTTCCCCATCCTCCGCCATTTCTTTTATAGAGTTTTCTTAGTGAGTTGTTTCCAAACGCACATTAAATTCCTTTTATTAATTTGTTATTAGGAAAATTCCCCCCCATACACTTGTCACCCGATCCCTTAGTTACACCAGAAATTTAGTTAGTTAATTAATTTAATTTTCCTATTTCCCTCACCCACCTAAGATCGTTCCTAAAAATGCTCCTTGATGTCCCTTTATTCTCTGACATTCCTTTTAATGACTGACGCCTTTCTTAAAGCCTAGTTGAGTTCGAATTTAGAAATTTCTCTAGACTAGATTCCCTACTATGTTCCACATTCCTTTTGTATTAAAGTTTCCCTTTTTGGTCTAAGTTCTAAATTAGCAAATTTTGTGCTTAGCCAACAATTAAGCTTTTACATAATTTACTTCTTCAGAAATTTTCCTTTTTAATTTAATTTATCACCCCCATTTTCTTCATCCCCCCCTTTTATCACTTGCCTAAATAAAATTTTATTTCTCAAGACCTATTTAGACCTAGGCTTTAAATTCTGTAGGCTCAACAGAAAATGTTTTTAAGGGAAAATTTTATAATTATTAATCTTTACTCACACAATCATTTTAAGGATGACAAAATCCTATGGAGACATAGTTTTCTAGGTGTTAGGTTCATTAACTCACAGTGTTAAAGTCATGGAGTGCCATTCAATACGCACTACGTGCTCCAAGGGTGCCACTTGCCTATGTTCATGTTATGTTTATGCGACATTCCCTTCAAGACGCACTATGTGCTCCAAGGGTGCCACTTGCCTTTTGACTGATTTTGGTGGACGTCAAACCCCTGGAGTCAATACTCCATCAATGGACTTTTTGGGAGAATAAGGGTCTCTAAGGAATAAGGGCCCTGCCTTATTTCACGCCCCTTAAAATCATCGTGGGCGACTGTCACAGTCTTTCCTCACGGCATCGTGGATCTCTCGAACTAAGTAATCGTTAACCTATAGTTCGAGCCACGGTGGGAGTGTTAGTAGGTTGTGGTAGGGCTGCTACCACACCTCTCCCTCAATATCTTTGGTTGTCATGCGTAGCCCCTTTGCTCCAAATGTGAGTCTAGTTAGCAAGCTATCGTCAGCCTGCATCCATCAATGAAACATGTCAGCGAGCCAAAAGAAACATCATAATATACTAGTCATATGTCACATATGCAATATCAAAAACACTCAAACCATAACAACCCACTCCCGGACTCGATCTGGAGTCCAAGGAGGTCCATCGATGCCATTGGCATTCTCAATCGGTCCAGAGTCCTGGACACTCAGGAAAAACCAGTCAATAGCACATGTCGATATAAATATAATAAATAACATATCATCAGATCCACAACATCATCATAATCCATAATCAAAACAGTGAATCATATAATGAACCGAATCACTTGCACACAAGTGTCCTCAAAGAATAAGTTCCATCAAGTGTGCGAAAGAGTGGGATGTTACATATCCATGATCACATATTTTACTGACACTGGGGAGATTATGCTTCAAATCTTCAACTAGTAAGACATTTGTTGCTTTTACATTTTCACTTCCAAGGCTCACTACACCTTTTCCAATTATTTTGACATAGGAGTCATTTCCAAATGCAACATTGCTACTTTTTTCCTTTCTTTAAGCCGATGAATTTGTTTTGGTCCCCAGTCATGTGTGTTTATCACCCATTGTCTATGTACCATTTGTTTTCTTTATTTTCAGCAAGTAGTGCTAATCAACAACCTTCCTTGTTTGGATTCTCTTTCATTTCCCATATTGTAGTTGATTTTATGATAGGAGCATCTTCTTTCATATTTTTGCAATCTCGTGCTTTGTGACCAAGATTATTACATTTGTAATATATAATGTTCTGATCCATCAGTGGATCAAATGGACTGTAATTTATGTTGACAAATCCATGAGCATCTCCAGATATACTATTTACGTGATTTTCCTTTGGATATCGATAATTGTTTATGTTTCTAATATAGTTGTTTATTGCATTGATTTTACAGTGAATTGCTTTGTGTCCAAAGTTTCTACAAACATAATAATGACCAAGAAAAATACTCTCATACCTGGTAAAAAAGGACCTTCTTGGTGTCTCACCCCTTCTGAATTATGTTCTTTTGTTATAGCTGAAGGTGTCATTTTCTTGTTGTTTTTCAACTCCCTTTTGTTTTTTTATTCCACTTCTTAAGGCATTTGGATAGTTTCTATAATTTCCTTCATCTTCCCTGTCTATGTTATCTATGTCATCTATGTTTGTTGTCTTCAAACTGTTTTCATATCCAAGTCTTGTTTTATCAGTAGGTGATCTATGTTTGCTAATAATTTCAACTAACTTTTTAGTACTTCTTTCAAATTTATTGTAGCAATTCAACTTTTTCATTGTTAACATCAGCTCTTTTCTTGTGTGATCCAATTATGCTTTTAATTTCTCATAATATACAATCTTCTTGGCTTTTAATTACAGTGGTGACACATGTCACCCTTTTTCGTGTGTTGACTTTGACTTTTGACCTGGTTTGACTGGAACTTTGACTGCTCATAACTTTTTCATACAAACTTCCTTTGAGGAAATTTTTATGTCATTGGAAATCTATCGCCGAGTTATACATATTGATGGAAATTTTGAGAGAATTTGGAGCATTTGAATTTTGAGCATTTTAGAACCATTTTGGAACTCTATGGACATTTAAGATCCTCTTAGACCTCTGTGAGAATTCTCAGATCCTCCTGAATCAATCATTGACATGTATGCCCACCTACACATGTTCTAGGAAACAACCACCACCATCATTGTTCATCATAACGAAGTATAGGCCAACAATACACAGTTGAACACTATCCAAGAGGGTATGGATGATATAGACAAAAGGATTGCAGAAAATATTGATGCATCAGTCAAACTCCCTCGCCCTTCAAGCATGGAGAGAAAAACATATCTCTGTTCATTAGAGTGCTATCAACAAGTTGGAAAAAGGGAGGACATAGAGACAACTAGCTTGATGGTGATATGTTCACGCCTGCATAAAGCAACACAATAATTGATCAAAAGGTGTTGACTTCCCCAGTTAGAAGACTTTGGAAAGAATCTCATAATGGAAGAATTGGTCGATAAAATATAGGACAACACAAGCCGCATACAAGAAGTCACTGAGTCGGCTACCAATGTAATGATGGACTTAATCGAACGTCATCTCATACAACCAACCAAAGTCCATACTATGATTCAGGCATTCATGGCTACATTATCAAAGGATACATAGACCCTCAAAGACAACACGACCATGCATGCAGCTTCCCTCGAGGAATTAGCATACCACCGTATGATCAACTAGAAGCGTGGACAACATATATCAGAGACAACAATTCATTCTTCTTGGCTTTATCAATTATAATTTAGCACATTTTAAAAATCTAACTTTTCAATCAAATAAATGCATCCCAATATACAGTAAAGAACATAAAAACAAATACACATTGCACAACATATTTACATGGAAATCCAAATGGAAGAAACCACATAATCCTTTGATTATATAATAACAAGATTACATTAATAGGAAGCTGCAAATTCCAAGATTTTCTAGCTCCACATGGAATTAGGCACCAACCTGAAGAAAACTACAATCCCTAGATTCTCTAGTTCCAACTAGAAGGAAGCTCCAACCCCCTTTCCTTGCCCCTTTCTTCCACCCTCAAATATGTATATAAAATAATCAACTTGTCGCTGTCACTGTCACCATCACTGTCACTGTCACTGTCACTTTCACTGTCTTTGTCACTATCATTGATACATCATCATAATCAAACTGGGTCCACATAAAGATCCTAGGTCCACATGGGTCCACATATAAAACCCAAAAACCACATAAAAACATGTGTCAATCTTGTGTCAAAATCTCCAAAATACGAGCCTCACAAATTGGGTCCAGATAGAGATCTTAGCTCCACACGGGTCCACATATAAACCCCAACAACCTCCCAACAACATCACAACTTCATGGCAGAGCATATGGCAACATCACAACCTTAGGGAAACATCACAACCTTATAACATACCTTGAGAATAAGAAAGACATTAAGATAATTCCTTAGACTTCTATTGCACACCAGAAGACTGTTAGGATATTTAGACACTTAGGAGTTAGTTAAGATCTACTTGGTCTAATATGTCGTTAGGTAAAAGTGTGTTTCT
>JASDQU010302374.1:0-13802 GCA_032191745.1 Picea mariana | reverse complement strand
ATGTTGAGGGTGAAGTAATAGAGGAGCACATCAATGATAAAGAGGCAGCATATCAAAAGTGTATTTCAGCAAGGTCTTGTAAGTCTTTGTCAGGTCAGAGTCATCTTGGAAAGCTCTTTGAGAGAGTTACATTCATGGTGGATGTTTGCAAGAGATATTACATTATTAATGCAATAAAGGAATATTGTTTGTTGGGGTTTTTCTCCCTGTACAGGGTTTCCCTAGGGTATTTTTGTTGTTGATATGCATGTTTACTTATCTACATAATTATTGCTATTCGATTATGATTTGAAATTGTTTAAGTGTATTAAGATGGAATCAAAGTATTGAAGAAAATAAAAGAATTAATCTGCATAAGAAATCAAGCTCATAATTTAACAAATTTAATATTACATAGTTACATTACCTTGATATCTACATCCTTATTTACCCAACCCAATGGATAGGGGATAGGATGATAAAAAACCTAGAATCCAAGATTTATGAACAGATCCATTGTTATGATATTATCCCGTGATTTAGAGTCGAATAGAGAATCTATCTTGGTCTTCTTGACCTAGATCTTGATGTGGAAGAGTTTGGTCATCTCCTTCTCTTCCTAGTGATGAAGGCTACTCAGATTCACCTCCTTATGCACTAATGTGAAAAAATATTCTCATCCACATTGGAGCTTATTTTGACCTAATTACTCGAATCCATGGAGAATATATTATTTTTCTTTGCATCTTTCTTGTTTTTCTTCAATTTCACCTTTGCATGTAGTTTCTAACACTTTTCCTCAATGTGACCATCAATTTTTCAATGGTTACAATGGTTTCTAGGATACTTTCACTGATGTGTATTGGCTATCATATTATTATCCCCCCCTTTACACTTCTTATTCCCCTCCTTGGAATCTTATTTATTCTCTTTCTTCTTGGAATTACTTAGCTACCCTTTCTTGTGGCCTATTTTTTCTAGATACTATGTCTGTACACATGTCTCATACACTACTCTTGGCTTGAAAAGCATCACTTACTTTAGTAGATGACTATGTAGACCCCTAGATCCTTTAGGAGTACATATGCATTCTTGGGAGAAATACCCAACATGATGGCCATATTTTTGAACTCAATAGTGTACTCCTACACACTCTTCCCTTTCCTTTACCTGAAGTAATACCAATAGATCCATTGGTCCTCTACATACCTAATATGATAGAACTATGAATTAATGAGGGTTTTCAAATCCTCCCACTTAGTTATTGGTGGATCACCCTCCATCCTAAGTTTCTAATTGTGAGTTTCCCACTAGTTTAAAGCATGACACTCTAGCTTCAGTCTAACAAGTGATATATTTGTATCCTCATCTATATGGTGAATATTGAAATAAACTTCTAGTTTCTACAACCAATGGTTTAGTTTTAATGCATCAATCTCACCCTAGTATGGATTTATGTCCATTTTCACTTCCATATTGAATAGGGACTATGAAGGGTTAACAACACTCAAACTGAGCTTCTCTTTCTCGGGCTCTTTCCTTGACTCCTTTTTGGGGTATTCATTATCTCATGATTTTCATTTTGATCTATTGTCAGAGTTAGAGCCTCCATCCTTTCCAAATGGTCCGAGATTTCTCGCTAGAGACACCATTATGAGGTACATTGTGAGATATACCAATGAATTTATCTTCATACCTTGCAAATCTCTCTTTTGCTATATCTTGAGGGTTTTTATGAACATAATCGTCGGCCATGGCTAGGGTTCAAAGACTTTCTTCTTAAAATGATTCATGGATTCCCACAACTTCCAACAAACACCCCAAAGAAACCTCACTTTGATATCGATATGATATGTAAACTTCCATGTATATTCCACTAGAATGGTTCATCACAAAAAATCTTATAATATTCTGAAATATTAGATTTATATGGTTTATTTCCTTAGATCCAAGATTTATTATCTCTAGCTTATGTATTTAATTTAAGAAATAACTAAAATATGAAAATGAAAGAATAGGAAAAAATACAGACCATCCACACAAATGAACACAATATTTTACTTTGGAAACCTGATATGGGAGAAAACCCTCCTAGAAGGTGAGGCCTATGCTCTTCTCTCTTTGCTTCAGTTATAAGATGCACATACAAAGGAATGGGAAATCACTATGGATTTACCTTTTAGCACTGTGTCCTAAACGATTACTATAGAATCCTCCTCCTCCTATGTTATTCTCACAAAATACCACTCTTAGATGTTTTTCTCAACTATGGAACAAGATACAATGCAAAATAATGGAACGCCTTCTCCTCCTAGTGGCCCAGTATTTAACATAGTCTGATAGCCATCTAGGGGTAGGGTTTTGACTTCCTCAACCCTCATTTGTGATAAGGTTTTGGACCTTCTAGAATCTTCTTTAAATTCCACAAGTGTCTAACCCCATATGCATGAGTAATGGGGGATGGCATGGCATCCTCTCATACCATGGGGTTTAACATGGTAGGTCAACTAGCAGGAGGCATAATGATTGCATACAAGCTCCAATTGACGTGATGTTTGCGCCATTCGAAAGTCCTCTAAGTGTAGATACTAATTATATTTAATATTTCCAACATTACTACTTCATTATAAATTTTAATATGACACTAATTCTCTTTAAAAAATTGAGATTCATTTCTTCTTACATATTCCATAAATATTTCAATTTATTTAAAACTTCTTACACTACACACATATTCTATTACTCTTTCAATTTGTTTCAAAGTTCTTACACTAATATATTTTGAAATAGGACTCTACAAATCCCATTATCATGTTTCTAGTCATTTTTATTGAAGCTTAATAACATATGTGAAGTGATAAAGAAACATAAAAAAACATGAATCATTCTAAACAATTCTCATCGTAAATTTTAATTTGGTAAATGAATCAATGAGAAACTATTGGCAATGGTGGGTTATATCTCAAGCATCTATTTTAATAAACATTTATTTATATTTAAGGTCACAACCAAGCTAAACACCAAATTGGTGTATGAGTCCCCCTTGTTTTTGGGACAAGGGACCCCCTTCGTGCATCGATTTGACTGTTAAAGTCTATGGGGGTATACATAACCATATCCATACATATAGATCTTGTAATATTATTTAAATATGATATATCATCCATACATATATGCATATAGATGTGAAATTAGTGTTGTTATAGGTTAAATATCAACCCTACATGTGTGTATGGATTTTGTTTTTGAAACAAAAAATAGTCTTCTCCTTTTATATATAAAATATATATATATATAAAGTGGATCACATTTTTGTTGCTTGAGAAATAATAATGTAGATATAGATAGTTTCTAAAATGTTCATGGATATTTTCACTTATGTCATGGAAAAAAAATTATTACAAAGATTAGTTAGATCTGTTATAAAATATATAAGCACATTAGCTCTATGATCATACTTATGAGTGTGTCTACAGGATTATTTAAGCAAAAAGTTACACCTTTTGATTCAAAACTTGTTATAGACTGTGAAAACGTGACCCATCCTTATAATGTTCCACTTTGATCATAAATGGGTCCATCATGGTTTCTTCCTTAGTATGTTTGTCTACCTTTGTATTTAGTTCTTTGTATATATGTGAGAAGGAGCTATTGTTGAATTTTCGTATCTTTTCATAAATATTTTTCACTTGATTGATGTTGAGTATGTGGTGTGAAAAATATCCCATTTAACCATCCCACTATGAAATTTGATTCTTTGAAAACTTCAAAAATAGTGACTTAATGTTCGCAATCTATATCCAAGAGGGTGCCCACTGTTATAATTTTAGCTCAATTATTGGTAGCTCTTTCTAATCCTAATTCAAATGAGTATTTGATTTGATTTGTGAGATAGAAAAAACCACCAAAATTACTAATGCTTGTATTATCTCTAGTAGCACCATCAAAATACCCCTAATCTTTGGTCAGGTTATATGTAGGATGGATAATGAGTTAGGGGGGCTTGTTGGGGGCTATGCGTAAGACTTCTACTTTCTTTCAACTTATAGTACTTGATATGGAGAATATTTCCTATCCTTAAAAAAATACATTCATTTATAGATATTCATATTAACCATATCACTAGATATGATAGGACTTGGTCTTACACACTTCAGGTGGCATTCCAATCTTTTAGATTAGATTTGAGGCCATCCCCTTCCAAGATCCTCTATTAAGTGAGGAACCTTGAGGATGATGACCATAATTTATTAGTGAAATGGTAGTGAATGAAATTAGGAAAAGGTGGTTGATGGTCTCCAAGATGTATTCACATAGAGGGCACTGGTTGCATCCATGCCATCCCTTCCCTTGTAATTTATCCCAAGTAAGAATTGCATTGTTTAGTGCGAACTAGGAAAATATTTTCATCCTTGACAAGGTTGTTGAACTCAATATCTTTTTTCACCACCAATGTGAAGTCTTAGGAATACGTGGTGTATGTTAATTTTCATATCCTACTTGGACAATATATAAACTATGGTTGGGGCTGGATCCCAAAAGTAAATTGTTCTCCTCCATTTGTTTTTATTTCCATCTTGGGTGAATTGATAGGTGAAATCATCCCATTGACGTATCTCCACCCCCCATTAGTCTTCATAACCCAAGAAATGATATTTCCTTCTCTACACCACATTCCCTCAGACAATGTCCATCCCCTCTAGGGATCCAACATAGACTAACCAAGAATATCTCTACTAGGGGCTCCAAGAAATTCAACTACAACATGAGTGCTCAAATATCATTTACAGATTCTCTTGGGTATTTTCTTCAACAGGAAACACTCACAAGCATATCAACCTCTCATCATAATTACTAACTTCAACAAGTTGTCTTCCATACCCACTGTGGTTGGTCACTCTTCTATAACAATCTACTCTAATTTTCCTCCCCTCTTGGTAGTTGTAAGATGCTCTCTTTCCTACTCAAAAATACTATTCTCCCATGATTTGTTGACTCTTACTCTTCCCCCAAGGATGGTTACACTCAACCCATGTTGTCATAACTATGTGGGATGACTTCCTCACCTAACCTCTTACATGAATTCAATGATTGAGTGATTAATAAGTCAAAGGGACAAATGGATAAATGAAAAACTAATTAATGAAGATGGATTGAGAATCAAGGCATATGGAAACCCATCAAAACCCCCAGTAATCCCTCTCTCTTATGGAATCATAGCCCCCCTATTACTTTGGTCCTTACCCGTCTACAACCAATGGTGTATTCCATTTTATTATTTAATAATGTACAATGTTTACATATTATATTGCTTGGTCTATGGACATTCAAAATACTTACAAATATAGAACACTACATTAAGGGTAAAAATTGGTTTGTTACAGTCCCCTCCCCCTAAAATTTTCATTTTCCTTAGTGCACATCACCATATAGATGTACATGTACGTACATATAAAATATCACACTACAATACTTGATAATTTCACAATTTAATGAGTCCTGCAACAATTCCAACTAGTAACCTTCCATTCCCCTTAGCCTGGACAACTGAAGGGAGTGTACACCCTTTTCTACTCCACAGTCCCTTAGGCTATCCCACTTCCCTTCCAAGGACCTAGAAAAAACTAGATAGGAAATATCAGAGTTGTGGCTCTAGGAACTCTAGTTTCACCAAAATGTAGCCTTTATCCACACATGTACCAATGTAGATTCAGATTCCCTCGGAATCTACAAAATTTTGTGGGTACTCTTCTTGCATGGCCTCCTCATGCTCCCACATGCTATATTCGGGACCATAGAAGGTCAAATGGAATTTTACCAGGTTAATGGATTGGATCCTATGCATTTTGAATTTCCAGTCCAGGATACACATTGGCTCCACATGAAGGTCCCCTTCATGCTCAACCTCTCTCATAGTCTAATCAATCACATGGTTAGGATTAGGAATATAACTCTTTAATAAATACACATGAAATACATTATGAAATATCATGAATGCAATAAATGGAATCATGTATGCAATTGGGCCTATCCTCTCAAATATTTCAAACAACCCATAATATGTCATTTCCAATATGGGAAAATTTCTAATTTTAGTGAACTCCCTTCTTACTTTACTTTTAGAAGCACATTTTCTCCCACTCAAAGTTCTCTATCTACCTTGCCTTTGTTAGCATACCTCTTTTTCCTATGATGTTCAGTCTTTAAATTAAAATTTATTTTTAGAATCATCTCTTCCATTTCTCTTAACAATTCCAGCCCAATAATTGCTTGGTCTATTGGGTTATCCCAACTCGAAGGTGTGTTGCATTTTCTTCCATACAAGGATTCAAATGGGATCGTATTCAATGATGTTTGGTACACATTTTTTGAATAAAACTCAACCAAATTAAGATAGTCTTTACACTTGGAAGCTTGATCCATTATATACATTATTAGCATATCTTAAATTATTTGGTTGACCCTCTCTCTCTATCTATATGGTTCTGGATGATATGCTATGCTGAAATTTACATTTGTTCTAGATCCTTTAAACAACCCTTTCCAAAAATTGGAAGTAAAATTGGCATCTATATCAAATACTATTTCCTTAGGCACACCATGTATCCTAACAATTTATTTCATATTAATTTCTGCAAGGTTGGATGTCTGATGTGTCATCCTAACTAAAATAAAATGTGTAGCCTTTGTGAACTTGTCCACCACTACCATTATGAAATCATGTTCCCTTATTGTTCTGGGGAACTTGGTAATGAAATCTATGGTAGCAATCAGTGATAATTTTAAGGATGGAAATTTATATTAAAATGTAGAAACGTGGGCTAATCTTACTAGTCCTTAATATTGAAAAAGGAAAATGTTTGGCGATAGTTTTGTAAAAATATTCAAAATTATAAGGATTTTCTATAGTTTCTATACAATTTTGGTGATTTTTAAGGTAAAATAATTTTATTCTATGGAATTTGGGCGAATCATTTTTAGAAAAAATGGAAATTTGTGAATCGTTTTTGGGAAAAACCATGTAAAACTATCCCATTGTCAAAATTTAGCCCCTAAAATCATCTATGGTAGAAATCACTCATTTACACTATGGAATGGGAAACTTATGTAGAAATGTCGTTGCATGTCTATAATCATCCTTTACCTTTTGAAATTCCATGCATATAGCAATAACATTAGCTATATATTTGTTCATTCATGGCCAATAATATTGAGCTATTACAACGAAAATTGTTTTCTAATTTCCTGGATCTATAGCATATAGGACATTATACATCTCTTTCAAAAATAAATTTCTCAATTCCTAAGAATTAGAAACATAAACTTTGTTGATATACAAGAGGATTCCATCCTCTTCCATCCTATAATCCTCGAATTTATGTTGTACATTATTATGATGTAAGCTTTGTTTAACTTGTACATAATGTTGGTATATTTTGATGGCTTCTATAATTATGTTTTTAAAATATGAACTATACATACTAATGGATGTGGCATGCATTTCATGTACCCTTCTCTTGAGTGCATCAACAAATTTATTCTATTTTCCCTTAATGTTCTTGATTTCAAAGTCATATTCACTGATAAATTCTATCTATATAGCTTGTCTGAAATCTAATTTTGGTTGTCTAAAAAACTATTTCAGACCACTATGATATGTCCTCAGCTCAAATTTCCTACCCATAATAATTCCTCCACATTTTTAGCACATGAACAATGTCTACATGTTCTAAATCATGAGTAGTATAATTCCTCTCATGCTCCTTCAGCTTTCTTGATTCATAACAAATTACATGCCCATTTTGGGTAAGGACTCCACCAACCCCTTATTTACATGCACTTATGCACACAACAAAATCCTCATCTAGATCTACAATATTTAAGATAGGTGCATTGTTGAATAAATCTTTCAAGTACTAAAAAATCCCTTCACACTTGGTAGTCCATTCAAAGTTTATGCCTTTGTTTTGCAAGGAAGTGATAGGGTGTGCAATATTTGAGAAACTTAGAATGAATCTCCTATAGTAACCATATAGACGCATAAATGATCTAACATTTGAAATGTTCTTTGGTGATGTACAAATTTGTACTTCTTCAATATTTAGTGGATCCACTCTTATGCCATCCTTTGAGACAATGTGGCCTAAATAGTGTATCTGCTTCTAATGAAAAGTGCACTTTCTCAACTTGGCATACAATTGGTGTTATCTCAACACTTGGAGCATAATCCTCAAATTATTCTCATGCCTCTCCTCTGTCTTAGAGTAGATAAGAATATCATCCAAGAAGATGATAAAAAGTTTGTCTAGGTAATATGAACAATCCATTCATTAGACACATAAAAGTAGTAGGTCCATTTTTCAACACAAATGGCACCACTACAAACTCGTAATGGCCATACCATGTCCAAAACATTTTTTTGTTAGTGTCCTCTTCTCTTATTCTTTATTGATGATAACCTGATCCTAAGTCAATATTGGAAAATATCTTTGATCTTTTTTAATGATAAAAAATATCAATCCTTGGAAAATTGTACTTTTTCTTTACTATAACCTTAGAGTTCTATCCTTTTTATTCACAAAAAGCATTGAGGCACCCCAAGGTGAAAAACATGGGTGCATGGACCCTTTCTTAAACAACTCTTTTAGTTGCATAAAAAACAATTTCAATTTATGTGTTCTCATTTTGTAAGGATTTTTGGACACCATAGTAGCTCCAGGAATCAAGTCAATAGAGAAATCCATGTCTCTCTTTGGTGGATATCATGGTAATTCCCAAAACACATCTTTATATTCCTTCAAGACTAGATAGTCTTCAATATTTGGCACTTCATCTTGGCTAGCTCTTTCATGCAGGCTACATGTATTTGGAACCCTTTTCTAAAACTTCCTTTCAGCTACAATGATGAAATATCTCTAACTACATTTAAATTTCCTTGAATTCCCTTCCTCATAAAGAAATGTGAAATCATTGTTGTACCAATCTAGGATAACATGATTCTTGTCCAACCAATCCATACCAATCAAGTAGTGATATGAGCCTAATGGTATGATGTTAAAATATGCTTTAATGTTGATGCTGACTCCATTCATGTTCACTAGAAAATACTTGACTAACTCATCGATTCTTCTCTTGGTTCTAGTGGCTAGTTGAAAACTAATATTCACACACACAGACACACACACACACACACACACACACACACACACATATATAACTAGTTCTATAATCAACCAGAATAGCTATGCGTTGATTATAAATCTTACCTTCCACATCAATCATGTGGGATTGATAGTATTAGGTCACTCTATCCAACCTTTCACTGTCACTTTACCATCAACCTGTAACTGTCACTATACCATCAACCTGTAATTGATCACCAAAAATTGTACCATATTATGCATCAACTATGTACCAACAAATGTAGTATAACATGCATCAATGTTAGGGACCTAACCTCCCTAACCCCTCACATAGGTAGAATAATATAATTCCTTGTAATAAAGGCCAATATTAATAAGGCCCATCAATAAGGAATAATAAGTCAAATGTAAGAAGACCTAATAGAAGCTTATGCTTCTAGAAGGATATTCCTCTAGATTGTTCTTTTGGATAGATAGATTTAGTATAAATAGAATTAGAGGGTATGAGAAATCTTGTCTTGGATATTATTGTAATAGAGTTATGCTCTGCTAGAGGTTTCCCCCTCGAAGTGGCAAGTGAACATTGCTATCAATAATCAAAGTTATCTTTCTCGTGTTAGTCTGGTATTATTATGGTATTGTTTTAGTTATATGAATGTTTATCTTCCATTATTAGCTAAATATTTGCATACTAGTTAAATCTGGAATATTACAAGTGGTATCAGAGCACCTTCCCTGGTAGAAAATTGTGGGTTAAATTTTTTCAGGGTAGAGATGTATTTTGGCATCTTAGAGTTATAAATATTTGTCTTTATGTGCATAAACCCGCAGTCGGGGAGTCATAAACGCATGAAATACAAGTGGTACTCAAGTGAACATTTGTTAGCCACCCTTGTAACCCCTGTTGGTACCCCTTTGAGTGGTAGTGCATCAGACAACACCTGTATACAGATCAACCTAGATTTCCTGAATCCCTCCATAGATAAACCAATTGATCTCTTGACTGTTATAGTTCCACCGAGAACAACACTTTGGAAGATACTCTCTAGTACATGGGTAGTCAGGTAGTACGACTAAGGGCACAATCTAGCCTCCTTAGTTAGTGCCATGAGATATTGGGCCAAGTACTACCGTTGGACCCTGCACATATATCAAAGAGCTATAACACAGGGAAAACCCTTATATGTAGAAACCCTAAATATCCCACCCTTGGGGATGGAAAAAAAAAACATAACAGACAAGATATATTGATGCGCAAGTGTGCCCTCTGCATTCTCGTTGAAAAATTACTACACATTTCTTCCTGTTAAGAATTTGGACATTTTGCCACTGCAGTATTATTCAGGCTGGAGTATAAATCCACAGGGCTTATCCCACTGGGTTCCTCTCTTCACTCCAATTCCAGTGATACCTCTCATTTTAACACATTTTTTTTTTGGACCCAACTCATCTCTGACACCCTTATTTGGCTCCTATCGCTTTGGATCCCCCTTTTTTTCCCTGATCATACTGGTACCTATATTTTGACACCCTTTTTTCTCCATGGTCCCACCCACCCCTACAGACCCCTTTTGTTTCCCCTATACCGTTTTCTTGCTCCTTTTTCCAAATGACTACCACACGAGCCCAAGAACTCAATGCCTTGATTGTTGAAAACCATCAACGCAAGCATGACATCAAACATCTCAGTGCCAACATTAGCTCCATCAATTCAACTATTGAGATCCTTAAGGACCAATGTTCCCACATCAAATACCTCTAGGAACAATGTTCCAACATCAAAGACCTCAAAGAACACTTCCTGGGTCGTTCCTCGAACCCTTCCTCTTCTGAAAACCCATCTTATCAGGATGACCATGACTCTTCCCATTACCAAGGCCCTTATACTACCCACTTTTCCTGAGACCTCTGCCCTCATAGAATTGAGGTGAACAAATTTTATGGCTCAGATCTTACAGGCTGGGTCACCCAAATGGAACATTATTTCTCTTTGCATGGCATTACTGGTGATTTAGCGAAGCTTCTTTATGGTGTCCTATATATGGATCCAGAATGATGGAAATGGTAGAAATGGAAAAAAAGGCATGCTAAGGGTACGTTTCTTGGACAGAGTTTGTGGCCAAAATTTATGACTGCTTTGACTCTGGCACCCACCATTTAGGACGATTGAGCAAGTTAAAACAATTTGGGACAATGGAAGACTTTATTGATGAATTTGAGCACTTGGATTTCAGAACAGAAGGCATGTCAGGTGCTTTCTTTAGGGAATGCTTTATCAGTGGCCTCAAAGATTAAATATGTTCCCATGTTCTCATGGAATGCCCCCGGAATTGGTTGGAATATACTCAATGAGCCAAGGAATCCCAACATATTTTCTCCTCCCAGACCCACAAACCCTCCTTTCCTCCTCTCCCTAAACCCATTGATTTTTCTCCTCCTGCAACTCCCCTCAAGATCTAGAAATTAGCTAGGGCTAAAATGGTTGAAATTCAACTCAAGGGTCTTTGTTATAATTGTGACGTCAAATATTTTCTTGGGTACAAGTGTAAGGAAAAAAATATTTTTATGGTTGTGACTGAGGATCTGTCTAAAGAAGATGTACTTGCTTCACATGTGGAGGAACTACCCCTTCCATTTGACCCCACCCCACCCTCTGACCCACCCCAAGTTGACCCGATGATTTCACTAAATGCCCTCACTGGCTTCTCTACTCCCTGGACTCTCAAATTAATTGGTTACATCAAAAATAGGAAATTCATCATCCTTGTGGATAATGGTAGCACCCATAACTTTATTCATCACTGCATTTCCCAAGAAGTAAATTGTTACATCTGTGCCATCAATAATTTTCAAATCATTATTTCCAATGGTGGTTCCATGAAATGTGGAGGACGATGTGAAAATGTGTGACTCCAAATTGGTCAGTATCATCTGAAATCCCATATGTTTGCTATAGATATGGGTGGTTGTGAAACTATTCTTGGTGTTGAATGGTTACACACTCTAGGCCCCATTCGTATGGATTTTAAGGACTTAACCATGCAATTCCAACATGAGGGACACAAGTATAAGTTCCAAGGCATCATCGCAGGCTCCCCTGAGATCATCAGTTCCCGTCACATGGAAAATCTCCTCAAAAAAGGTCATTTGGGAATTACATCCCAACTCCACTTCATTCGTGTTGTTGAGACACATTTTGTGAATCCTGACCTCCAATCTATCCTCTTCTGCCTCCAAGTTGTTTTTATCACCCCCAAAGAACTTCTCGCTTCCCTTGGCATCCATGATCATTCCATCCATCTCATCCCGAGCAGTCTTCCCCCCAATGTTTGGCCTTATCGTCATCCCTTTGCCCAGAAGAGTGAAATTGAGTAAATTGTTCATGAATTACTAGAATTCGATGTTATCCATCCTATTACTAGCCCCTATTACTCCCCTGTGGTCATGGTACTCAAGAAAGAAGGTACTTGGTGCATGTGTCTTGATTTTCATGCCCTCAACAAACTCATAATCAAATAAAAATTCCCCATTCCTATCATTGATGACCTCTTTCATAAATTGAGTGGTGCTCAGTACTTCACAAAATTGGATCTACATTTTGGCTACCACCATATCCGTATGAAAGAAGAAGACATCCCCAAGACTGCATTTCGCACTCATGAGGGTCATTATGAATTCTTGGTAATTCCCTTTGGATTTTTTAATGCTCCTTCCACTTTCCAAAGTCTTATGAATCATGTCTTCCATCCTTTTCTCTATCATTTTGTCTTAGTTTTCTTTGATGATATTCTCATCTATTGTAAAACTTGGTCATCTCATCTCTCCCATGTGGATCAATTCTCCATTTACTCTCT
Organism: Picea mariana; assembly: GCA_032191745.1. Classification (NCBI taxonomy): domain Eukaryota; kingdom Viridiplantae; phylum Streptophyta; class Pinopsida; order Pinales; family Pinaceae; genus Picea; species Picea mariana. The sequence goes on along the minus strand of JASDQU010302374.1, from coordinate 826 downwards.
AAGCACCAACTTTTCCTCAAACAATCTAAATGTGCCTTTGGCGCCTCAGAAGTGGAACACCTGGGTCATATTCTCGCCAAGGATGGTGTCCAAGTGGATCCTAAGAAAATTGAGCCTATGCAAGATTGGCCTCGCCCTAAAACTCTTAAGATCTTGCGTGGTTTTCTAGGTTTAACAGGCTATTATAGGAAGTTTGTTCAGAATTATGGAAAGATTGCAACTCCTCTCACTTCCCTGCTTAAAACGTATACTTTCACTTGGACTTCAACTATGTATCATGCCTTCCAAGCCTTAAAATATGTTATGTGCTTGACCCCTATCCTAGCACTCCCAGACTACACAAAGACATTTGTATAGTGTGATGCTTCCAGGAAAGGAATTGGAGCCATCATCATGCAAGATGGTAGGCCCTTTTCCTTCACTAGAAAACAAATTTCAAAGCGACATTTAGGCCAATCCATTTATGAAAAGGAAATGCTAGTTATTATTCATGTTGTGGATCTCTGGTGCCCTTATTTATCGGGTCAATGATTCCAAATCAAAACTGATCATCAGAGTCTCAAGTATTTCCTAGAACAACGAATTTCATCCACGACACAACAAAAATGGGTGACTAAGATATTTGGCTATGTTTATGAGATCATTTACAAGAAGGGAAAGGAAAATGTAGTGGCTAATTCTCTTTCCTAGAAATATGAAGAAGATGGTCCCTTTTCTCTCTCTCCTTCATTGTACCAGATTGGCTCCAAGATGTTTGTCGAGAATGGTTGCAAGACCCCAAAATTTCTAGCCTGCTCCACCAATTGCAACACAATTCTTGAGTCTC
>JASDQU010302372.1:0-13802 GCA_032191745.1 Picea mariana | reverse complement strand
GTGTGTGTGTGTGTACATTTCATGGCACGTTTTTTATGAATCTCATTTTTTTTCCATTTTATGTAGATGAATGTATGAATTTCAAAGTGTATTAATTTTATGTGTATGAATGTATGATTTTTTTCTAAAGTGATTATAAATACTTGCATTACACATTAACGAATCTCTTATGGTGGAAAATATTTCTAAGTGCTAAATCCATAAGCAATTAATGGTTCACATTACCTAAACTTGACAAAAGGCTGAAGTCCCATCCTAGTTAAGACTTCGGGAACCAATAATAACAATCATGTAGACTAACATAATCACAATAGAAATAAGAGAGTTGAAAGGTCACATTACTCTATCCAAAATGAAGCATGGTTCATTATAATTGAAATCACAACATGTTACAAGGGTTTCTTAATACAAAATCAACACATAAAATATGAGTGCACAATAAAGCCTCACATCAAATGAAAATATACCTCAAGTTCTCCATTAATCTTGCCAAAATGTTCTACAATGTAGCCCAAGAGGAGAGCACCAAAATTCCCAAATTCTCCACCCTTTAAAATGGAGAGAGATAGTTCTTCTTTATAGAGTGAGTCTCTTCTCTTATACAATAAAATATTATTATTTGCTAACTAACTTCATGACAAGTCAAATAAATATTATAATAATGAATTAGTTGGATCTCTCCTCAATCCATGGTTTACCATGTTACAACATGTGGACATTAGCCTCTCCAAATCAATTCTCCCTCATTCAAAAATAGTAGTAGTATACACCAAATAATGATCATGAAGGGGACACACCACCAAAAATAGGCATCAAGCCAATTCAAATGCCAAGTGTCCACACAGAATATTCCCTCCAAGAATGTGCATGCATGAAACCACTCAACATGTGTGAATTCCAAGGTAGCCAACTCCATGGATGAATGTGAAAGATTCCAAGTGGATAGGGCATCCACAAAAAAGTATGTGATCAATGCCTAGCCTTGCCTTGCCTTGTATTTTCTTTTCTTTCTTGCATAGTCTTGCATTTCCTTTGTTTTCCTTGCTTTCCTATCCTTGCCTTGCATTCCCTTACCTTTCCCTGCCTTGCCTTATCTTACCTTCCTTGCCTTTCCATGCCATGCCATATCATTCCTTTCCTTGACTTTCCATGCCATTCCATGTCTTTCCTTTCCATGCCATGCCTTGCCTTTCTTGCACTTTCCATGCCATGATTTTTCATGTCATGCCATGACATGTCATTCCATGGCATGCCTTGCCTTGCCATGACATTCCTTTCCATGCCTTTCCTTGCCATGCCATGCCTTTCCATGTGTTTCTTTATCTTTCCTTTCCATACCTTTCCTTGCCTTTCCTTGCCTTGCATTTTCATGCCATGCCATGCCATGCCATGACATGCATTGCCATGTCTTTCCTTCCCATTCCATGTCATGCCATGCCTTGCATTTCCTTTCCTTGTCATTCCATGCCATGCCTTGCCTTTCCATGACATGATATGACATGCCTTGCCTTACCATGCCTTTCCTTGCCTTGAATTTCCATGTCATTCCTTTATTTTCCATGCCATGCCATGCCTTGGTCACCTCAACACTATAGTCATTTGGATATCACATAGCTTATATCCATGCATATACATTACAAATTTCATATGAGAATCTTTATCTTTATTAATGTTCAATTAAGAAATATGTGTTTATTTACATGATGCCTTGCATATATTATACATTCACAACATAATTTTGAACTAGTATCCGCATACCAAAGTTCCACATTTCAATTTGCAAGTTTAAACAAATCACAAAACTATCATCATCATAAACACATAACAATAAAAATAATATCCCTCAAGACATAAACAAATCTAGATGTATACATACCAAATGTCTATATGATTCTAACTAAACCCAACAAATACTAAGAAATGAATCACTAAGATAAAAACAAATCAAATTTCTAACTTTCTATGGCCAAAATATAGGTTGTTACATTTACAAATCCCTAGAACACAACTATGATCTAAAATAGACTAATCCCTCCTTCCATGTGTTTCCGTGTAGCTTCCCATTTTAACTTATACAACAATAAATATATATCTTTCCATAACATTATGCAAGGTTGGAGCGAAGTTAAACACAAGAGTTTCCTAAAGAGGTGGTGGAGATGATAGGTGCAAGAAACCCAAGTGCATGGAGGAAGTGGAAGAGATATAATTCAATATGTATCACTGACCTGAGTGTGTACTTGCAAAATAGGGTTTAAAATTTAGATTGATGAATAGACTTTACAAAGAGGAATTAAATGGTGTAAATCAACAACGAAATGACCTCAAGGTATATGTGTATGTTAAGTTTTTCATTGGAAGTTTTGAGTCATACAAAAAAGTCATGCCATGTAGTTTGAATCCATGCCATGGTTTCTATAATACTACGTTATGGGTTTTTAATCCCAAAATTCCTATCTATTGTCCATGACATGGAACATGGACACAAACCCTCTTTAGGAACTTGTGATACACTCTTCACCAAGAGACTGAGAAGAGTGTAGGAAGGGTTAAGTATGTTTGACTCATTTTGATTCCATCAATAGTAAGACTAAATAGATTTGGACTATTACAGATCCACGATGAATAATCCTATGTGATTGTGGACCTAATTTGGGGATTGTGCCCCAATTGAAATCCTAAAGTTAGGAAATACCCAAAATGAGTTCTATGTGGGTCAGAGTGAACCAAACTAGTGATGAAGGACTAGATACAAGAGGGGAGAAGGTACCTAGGGGTCCTACCAAAGTGTTAAATATACCCATAAGAGTTCACACATCTAAGCCAAGATATAAGGAACTTAATAAAGGTGGTCCACCAAATAAGGAAACTTTATATAGATATTGTATCACCATTAGGTGCGTCACGCATCGACATGCCACAAAAGAGGGTCACACCTTGGTCTCCCTAGTGGGTAGGCATATGTGAGTCAAAGGTGCGAATCCATATGATATAATATCAACATAGCCATAAATGAGACAAATTTGAGCAAAGGAGAGGACCTTCATTTATGGACCATTTCATACTAGCTAAGCATCAAAACACTAATTTGGCACTTAACATCATGTTCTTTGGCCTTAAATGTTGGGAGCTGAATATGGGAATCAATTTTAGTCCTTCCCTCAATTATTTGTTGATTTATAATTCTCTTTTGTAAATATCAGATTTACCATAAAAATATTTCAATTTTTTGGAAAAGTATATAACTACTTTATTCGTTTAAAATGAATTGGTACATAGGTAACCTATTATTGTTGCATACTAGGACATGAAGAAAATGTGAATACTACCTGAATTGGTTTTACTTAGAAAAACATAAATGATTCTTCAAGATTACAACTTACATCTTAAACTAGTGTATTACTAACAAAATTTCAGAGATCTCTTAACTAACTAGTAGGGCCTAACCAAATGATTTTATAGAATCGTTTGCTAGTATTTCAATAGCTTTCGAGAAAAGTTATAGCTTTTGATAGTTTTATTCTATCTTATGTTTCTTTTGTTTTGCAATCTCTTTACCTTGTTAGGAGTTGAATATGGTAATTCCTTTTTGTCCTTCAATGCTAGGAGCTTAATATGGGAATTCCTTTTAGTCCCTCCCATCAAATATTTGTGGATATCTAAAGTTATTTTTACAAATATCAATTTTATCATTAAAATATTTCAATATTTTTTGGAAAAGTAGATAAATATTCCATTCCTTTAAAATGAATTGGTACATAGGAAACCTATTAACACTACATACTGCAACATGAAGAAAACATTAATACTACCTGAATTGGTCTTACATTAAAAAAAATTATGCTTCCATATTACAACTTACATGTTAAACTAGAGTATCCCTAACAAAATTTCAAATATCTCTTCCTCAGCTAACTAGTAGGGCACCTGTAACGTCCCCGACCACCCACAGGCCGGGGTACACTACCTTCAAGCCCACCCTTGGACTTCTTTCTCTTACCGATACCTTTTTTTTTTTTTTTAATAAGGATGCATAAAAGAAAATATCTAACGACATGCACAACAATAACCAGCGAGCATGCATATTCTAAAGATTCAATTAAACGATAAATAAATACACAATGGAATACATTCATATATAGGTAAATAATACCATAATAGAGAGCACTTCTCTTTATAAAATATGACAACAATTGGCTGCAGACCAAAGACGTTCCATCCAAACATAGACACTATTGTTCCAAATCTCAACATCAGTGTCACCCCCGAGCCAGGGCTATGAATCCACAAGGATGGTTCCAAAGTGTTGTCTTCCCAAACCAGTCAAAACTCAAACTCTCATAGGCTTTCCCAGTACTCACAACAATCCAAGTAAACAACTCTCTTCTACCCATCCTGCACCACCCAAGAGAATGGACCTCCACCCTTCTCTACCACACAGTCCCTCAGGTAGCCCTTCTCCTTCCAGGGCTCCAATGTAACTGGTCTAGAATATCAATGTTTGAACTCTCCGGAATCGCATTTGTGAATAAATTTGGACACATGCCAATGCATATCATACATGTAGGCCTCAAGTCATGGCTGGATTACACCAGCGACCACTGCAACCAACAATACCATTGCTACTATTCGGGAGTTCATTTCCATTTCCCAAGCCAAGATGTGGATGAGAATGGATCAATGAGTGATAGGTAAGGATTGGGTGAATGAATGAGTTATCAAGTGAATGAACACATGAACCAGTGAGCAAGTGAATGAGTGCATGAACCAGTGATCAAGTGAATGAATGTATAAGCGAATGAAGGAGAAAACGAGCAATCAACCAACACGCCAACAAACCAGGGGCGGGTTTAAGTATTTCATGGGGAATCAAGAACCTCGTGGACTCCCCCAAGAAGCTCACGTAATTGATCCCCTCCCTTATACAAAAGGGTAATTAAAATAGGAAATAGAAGTTATCCCCTCAAGCCCCCTCTGTTGTGGAATGATATCCCCCTATAACTCTATTCCTTGTCCGTGTAGCAGCCAACGGTGTGTGTATTATTAATAATGATCAAAAAATTACATTTCTTAGGCACACTGGCCTCTTTTAATTGTTTGGGCCCTCTGGCCTCTTGAAAATTAACAAAATACATTATTTAATATAGGGTTCAAAACCCGAGGTGTTACATCCCCTCCCCCTTATTTTGGAACTGTCCTCAGTGCATATACAAAATAGAGATCGAAATCTCAAAAATTATTCAAAAATTTGCGGGTACTCTGCCCGCATGGCATCTTCATGCTCACGGGTAGCATTTTCAGGACCATAGCAGGTCCACTGAACCTTTACCAACTCTATAACTTGATTTTGAAGCATTTTGACCTTTCTGTCCAATACTCGCACTGGTTGGACCTAAAATTATCCCTCTGTCCCTACCTGAATCATATGCCAATCAATAGCATGGTTAGGATCATGTACATATTTCTTTAGTAAAGAGACATGAAATACATTATGCACATTCATGGAAGCAAGCAATGAAAGCATGTATGCAACTGGCCCTATTCTGTCAAATATTTCATATGGACCACAGAACCTGGCTGCCATCTTTGTACAACTACCCAATTTCAAAGAGATTTTCTCAGGATTCACTCTCAGAAGTATATGCTCCCCTAATTTAAATTCTCTAGTTTCATGTTCTTATGTTCATAAACTTTCTGTCCATCCCAAGCTGCCTTTAAATTCTTATTGATCTTAACCATATGGTCTTCCATATCCTTGAGCAACTTGTTCCCAAGTACCACTCTATCTATTGGGTTGTCCTAGCTCATTGGAGTATTGCATTTCCTACCATACAAGGCTTCAAATGGGCTCATTCTAAATGAAGCTTGATGCCCATTATTATATGCAAACTCAACCAAGTGCAAGTAATCTTCACACTTAGATGGCTTATCCATCACATACATTCTCAACATATTTTCAATTACTTGGTTGACCCTCTCTATTTTCCCATCTAACTGTGGATGGTATGTTGTGCTAAAGTTTATATTTGTACCAAATCCTTTAAACAATCCCTTCCATAAATTGGAGGTAAAATTTGTATCTCTATCTGAGACAATTGTCCTAGGTATCCCATGCAACCTAGCAATCTCTCTCATGTAAATTTCCACAATATTAGCCACTGCATGGGTTGTTTTTACAGGAACAAAATGAGCCTTTTTTAATTTGTCAACCACTACCATGGTTGAATCATGTTGTCTTGTTGTCCTAGGTAATTTAGTTATGAAATCAATGGTTATCACTTCCCATTTCTTCTCTGGGATTGGTAATGGTTGCATCAAACCTGCTGGGTGCCTATGATCAGCCTTCACCTTTCGACATTCCATACATCGAGCAATGTAATGAAAAACATCCGTGTTCATTCCCGACCAAAATAATTGGCTTCTTACTGCTGTAATCATTTTCTGGTAACCAGGATGTCTAGCATAAGGAACATCATGCATTTCCTTCAATACCAAATTCCTCAGTTCTCTGGAACTAGGAACATAGATTCTATTCTTATGCATAAGTAATCCATATTCCTTTACCTCATATCCCTTTATTCTTTGTTGTACATCTCCTTGTTGTAAGGTTTCCTTTACCTGTAGGTAATGCTGATCTATAACAAGATCATCTAAAATTATTCTCTTCAAGTCTGACTGATACATACTGACAATAGTAGCATGCATAAGATGCACTCTTCTACTAAGTGCATCGACAACTTTATTCCCTTTTCCTTTGATATGCTTGATATTGAGGTCATATTCACTTACAAATTCTAGCCATATTGTTTTCCTGGCATTGAAAGTTGGTTGTTCAAAAAGATACTTCAGGCCAATGTGGTTTGTTATTAATTCAAATCTCTTCCCCATGAGGTAATGCCTCCACATCTTCAAGGCGTGGACAATGGCAGCAAGACACAAGTCATGTGTGGCATAGTTCCTCTCATGTTCCTTAAGCTTTCTGGACTTGTAACCAATGACATGTCCATTTTTCGTGAGGACTCCCCCAAGTCCTTCCTTACATGCATTTGTACATACCACAAAACTTTCATTTGGGTCAGCAATCTTTAACACATGTGCACTAGTAAGTAATTCCTTCAACAGATTAAAATTCTCTTCACACTTAGGTGTCCATTCAAATTTAGTTCCCTTATTTTGCAAAGAAGTGAGGGGATGATAAATATTAGAGAACCCTACTATGAATCCTCTGTAGTAACCAACTAATCCCATAAAAGATCTGACTTCTAACACATTTCTAGGTGTTGGCCATCCTCTAATGGCTTCAATATTCTCTGGATCTACTGCTATGCCCTACTCTGAAATAATGTGTCCCAAGTAATGGATCTGCTTTTGATAAAAAGAACACTTACTCAACTTGGCATATGACTGATGTTCTCTCAGCACTTGCAATATCAGTCTTAAGTGATGTTCATGCTCCTCTTCAGACTTAGAATAGACAAGTATGTCATCAAGAACACTATGACAAACTTATCCAAATAATTTTTGAATATGCCATTCATTAAGCACATAAAGACAGCTAGTGCAATGGTTAGTCCAAATGGCACCACTACAAATTCATAATGTCCATACCTAGTCCTAAAGGTTGTATTATGAATATCTTATTCCTTGATTCTTACTTGATGGTATCCTGACCTCAGGTCAATCTTTGAAAATATCTTTTCTCCTCTTAGTTGATCAAAGAGGTCATCAATTATGGGTAGATGATACTTGTTCTTTAAAGTATACTTGTTCAGTTGTCGAAATTCAATACACATCCTCAAGGTTCCATCCTTCTTTTTGACAAAGAGTATTGGAGCTCTCCAAGGTGAAACACTTGGACGTATGTACCCTTTCTTCAACAATTCCTCCAACTGCATTTGTAATTATTTTAACTCTAGTGTTCTCATTATGTAAGGTGTTTTTCACATTGGAGAAGCTCCTGACACTAAATCAATAGAGAAATCTATCTCCCTTTTTGGTGGCAACCCAAGTATTTCTTGGAATACATCCTCAAATTCTTGTAGTATCAAGAAATATTCAAGGCTTGGCCCCTTTGTCTTTTTTGTCTCCTCCACATGGGATGCATACAATTGACATCCTTTCCTAAAAAATCTCTTCAACTGTAAGGTTGAAATCTCCCTTATAGAGATGGGTCTTGGAACTCCTTTCATAGTGCTCTATTTTCCATCTCCATCAAGACATGTAAATGTCTTGCCATGAAAATATAGGACAACATGATGCTTGTCCAACCAATCCATTTTAATTAGAATATCATAATACCCCAATGGTATGATATTTAGATCAACATTTGTATTCACACAATTAAGACTTATGAAACATCCTATGACCATATCATGGATTCTCCTTCTGGTTCCAGTGGCTAGTTGAACCAAACTTGATTTTACAAGCTTACTTTTCTCTAAATGTAATCTATCCACTATTTTAGGGTTAATGTAACAATGACTTGCTCCTGAATCAATTAAAATAACAACAGGATGATTTATTATCTTACCTTCCACCTCGATCATATTGGACTGGTACTCTGTTTTTCGATCATCTAAAGCTGCATAGATTCTTCCCATATCTTCGACTGTTGTAGCCTCTTGGACGCTATGCATAGTCTTCACTCTGTCCTTTCTGTGTGGAAAATCCTTGTACAGATGATCTTCTTTGCATCCCCAACATTGGATAGGTGGTCTTCCCCTTTTTGCCAAGGATTATTCCTTCTTGGATTCACCCTTAGCATACTGATCTTGATGATTTCTATTAGGCTCATTCCTATTGAAGGGAGGTTTGAATGCTTTCCTCCTCTGATCAGACTTCGCCTTCTTTTTATCCTTCCAAGATTTCTGCAGGGATTCTCTTCCCTGGCCTTTCTCATACAGGTATTTATCCTTCTTGATGGCCTCAGTCAAGGTCTTGGGCTCATCATACCTAATATTTTCTTTATAAGAGGATGGCAGTCCACTCAAAAACCTATGTATCTTTACCTTTTCATCGTTTATAAACCCAACATATTTTAACAATCCCAAGAACTTCTTCTCATATTCTGCCATAGTCATGCTTCCCAGACTGAGTTCAAAGAACTCCTGCATTTTATTGTCATAGAAATGCTTTCAAAGGTACTCCTTCTGGAAGTACTTCTTGAACTACTTCCAAGTGATCATATTATCATTAATATGTTCAACTTGCTTCAATTGATCCCACCACATTGTAGCTTTCCCATGTAAATGGTAGGTGGCAATTCAGGATTCTAGATTTGATGAATAGTTATGAAATTGAAAATATCTCCTGAATCCAAGCAACCATGCTTCAACATCTTCCTCCCTTTCTCTTTCACCATCAAAGGATGGTGGCTTGAGCTTCCTCAAATCTCCTTGCAAACTATCCACCTCTTGTCTCCTTTTTTGGTGCCTAACAGGAGACACCTCTGGGCTACTTATGAAATCTTCTGATGCATGAAAATTTCTTGCTGAGAAAGGAGGTGAGTGGTGTCTATGAGTTCTTCTAGAACTTCTTGAGTGACCAACTCTTCCACGATCATCTCTTCTTTCATGACACCTACCTTCTTCCTCTTGCTTCGATCCATTCTTGGCTTGAATTTGCAGCTGATTTAAGCTCTGTAGAACTCAAGAATTTATCTAAATTTTCTCCCTAATCAACCTCTCGTTGTCTGCCTTGTAGCTCTGCACTTCTATTTTCAGGCTTCTTACAATTTCTAGCAATGTTTCTTTCTCCCCTCGGCCCTTGCGTTTGCTAGATTCTGTCTCCGCATTGCCAATTCTTGTATTTTGGCCTTTGGCCTCCTTGTCATGGCTGGAGGCTCCCTAACCTTCTTCTATTTCTTCAATACACATTCTGAGCTGATGTGTTTAAAACCCTTAATTCTGCAAAATGTGCAAGCGACCATTTTGTTAGAATTAATCTTATGATAAACAAAATTTTCCAAACCATGTTACATGTCCCTTTTCTTCTCAATTCATGAAGAACATATATGTATAATTATGCACCGTATAACACTTCCATGTTACCCCTTTCCTGATACATAATTTAATTCTTCACAGGAACTCCCTTCAAACTACTTCCCCAGGTGACCACGGCTCGAAACCACGGCCAAATCCTTCCTAGCACTTTCTGTGTTAGAAATTACTATATCGGAGATTGTGTGGTTGAAAATTGATAGAGGGTTGAGATCGAAGGTCAATAGTAATTGCGAGCTGACAATGTGCTCACTCTTTATCGGAGAGATTTGTCCCCGCAATATGAAAAGTGCTCACCCAAATCTCCTTTAAATCATGGTCATTGATCCCTTGTCCCGACGAGATCAATGATGCTAGAAAATAGTGGGAAACAAACTAGCACGTCCACTATTTTTTCCTACTCTCCCCGCAATGGTCCCCCACCGTCGATTTTTCATTCACAGATTGACGACTAACTGTGGGTCCTGCTTCCTTAGCGCAATGTTCCAATATCACACTAACAGACGCTAGCTCCTTCCTCGCTTATGACCTTGGGCTATGACCTAGGTCTTACCCTCTTGGCTGCTTCGCAACTTCAGAACCTTCAGCCAGGACCAGATCAATGGTCCTCGTCCTCATTCATGATCAATGATCGAGATCCACATCGGGACTTCGCGCTTTGGGAGTTCAACACTTTCAACCTCTTCTTTCCCCCGGAGTACTCTGTACCCAAAGTTCTAGATCAGGTGCCATGCATTCACCTCAAATCGACGACTCTAGTCCACTTTGGGACTTCTTCCTTCTAAAGTCTCCACTTCCCCCACTTGCTTCCTCCCAGAATGCTTTCACCCAGAGTTCACGATCTGTTGACGTGTGTCCTCCTACAGATAGACGACTATGAATCACTTCGGCTTTTCGGGCTTCAGGAGTTTCAAACTCTTCGCCTTCACTTTCTCCCAGAGTGCTTTTACTCGAAGTCGACGATCCGTTGATGCATGTCTCTCACAGATCAACAATTGTGAATCACTTCAGATCTTCAGGCTTTGAGAGTTTCAAACTCTCCACCTTCACTTTCGCCCGGAGTTCTTTCACTCGAAGTCGACGATCCGTCGACAAGTGTCTCTCACAGATCAATGGTTGTGAATCGCTTCGGCTCTTCGGGCTTCGGGAGTTTCAAACTCTTCGCCTTCACTTTCTCCCATAGTGCTTTCACCTGAAGTCGACGATCCATTGACGTGTGTCTCTCACGGATCAACGGTTGTGAATCACTTTGGCTCTTCGAGCTTCGGGAGTTTCAAACTCTCTGCCTTCACTTTATTTAGGAGTGTCGATCCTCCGAACCGCCGCGAGATCTATGACTCACATTCATTCACATGAAAATATGACGGCTGAGACTTAAACCTACTCAACCTTTTGCTTCTCCTTCGTTGAACGACCCTTGTTCATCTACCCTTTGATCTAACGATCCTAGATCTCTCTTGATCCCACGGTGGCGATCGATTCCGAATTCGAAACGGATGGTCACGATCCTTCGATCCCTTACAAAGGATCTCTGACGTTCTATCTCCTGCATATATTCTGCAATGCCATACCTCCCGATCTTTTCAAGTTCAAGGTCGAAATTCGATCTCAACCACGAGACTCTGACCAACAGACCCGACCCATACTGGTCGGGGTACGCCACCTTCAAGCCCACCCTTGGAATTTTTTCTCTTACCAATACCTTTTTTTATTTAAATTAATAAGGATGCATGAAAAAAATATCTAAGGACATGCACAACAATAACTAGCAAGCATGCATATTCTAAAGATTCAATTAAACGATAAATAAATACACAACGAAATACATTCATATACAAGTAAATAATACCATAATAGAGAGCACTTATCTTTATAAAATATGACAACAACTGGATGTAGACCAAGGACGTTCCACCCAACCGTAGACACTACTATACCAAATCTCAACAGCAGTGTCACCCTCGAGCCAGGGATATAAATCCACAAGGATGGTTTGAGAGTGTTACTTGGCTTTCCAAACCAATCAACACTCAATCTCTCATAGGATTTCCTAGTACTCACATCAATCCAAGTACCCAACTCTCTTCTACCTAGCCTGCACAACCCAAAAGAATGGACCTCCACCCTTCTCTGCCACACAATCCTTCAGGCAGTCCTTCTCCTTCCAGGGCTCCAACACAACTGGTCCAGAATCTCAATGATGGAACTCTCAGGACTCGCAGCTCTGAACAAAGCTGGACATAGGCCAACGCATCTCATACATGCAGGCCTCAAGTCATGGCTGGATTACACCAACGACCACTACAACAAACAATACCATGACTACTCTTTGACAGTTCGTTTCCCTTTCCCAAGCCAAGACACAGATGGGGATGGATCAATGAGTGATAGGTAAGGACACGATGAATGAGCAAGTGAGAAAATGAATGAACACATGAACCAGTGAGCAAGTGAATGAATGCATGAACTAGTGAGCAAGTGAATGAACGCATAAGCGAATGAAGGAGCGAACGAGTAATCAACCAACACCTCAATAGACCAGGGGTGGGTTTAAGTATTTTGTGGGGAATCAATAACCTCTTGGCCTCCCCCAAGAATCTCACGTAACTGATCCACTCCCTTAAAGAAAAAGGTAATTAAAATAAGAAATGACATTTAGCCCCTCAAGCCCCCTCTCTTGTGGAATCATAGCCCCCTATAACTCTAGTCCTTGTCCGTCTAGCAACCAACAATGTGTGTATTATTAATAATGATCAAAACATTACATTTATTAGGCACACTAGCCTCGTTTAATTGTTTGGGCCCTCTGACTCGACAATTAACAAAATACATTATTTAATATGGAGCTCAAAACCTGGAGTGTTAAAACACCTAAATGATTTTCCATAATGGTCTATTTATTTCAATAGTTTTCTTCTAGATTTTGATAGTTGTATTCTATCTTATGTCAATCTATGTCTTTTAATAGTCATTTTTCATTATAATATTACTACACTTTGTTATCCATGGCTATTAAGTCATTCTCCAATCATCATTGTTTTTTATCAATTAATATAATAAAATCAACTAAATGAAAAATTACCAAAAACATGAAAATAACTCAATAACACACTAACATTTAAACCACTCTAAAACTTATGAAAATTTTCCTTTATTGACTTACTAACATTATTTTGCAAAACTTTTCTTGAGAAAACTAAACTGTTAATTTATGTCTCATTATTAATACTTTTTTTCGTTTACCATCTTTACATCTTTTTTCAAACCCCTACTTATCATGATTGTTTTTAGTTTCTTCTCGTACAAATCTTGTTGTGTAACATCCTCTTCAAAAGACTATGATAATTTCATCAACTTTGTTCACCCACATCATACAATACTCAATCGCATTGCTTCGAAGTCCAACTAAATTGTTGACTTTTGATTCATCCATTTATCCATTTCACAAAATGACAAGTATAATTCCTCCCTTCCAACAATAACAGGAACAAGACATTTTAACTTATATTTGTTTACACTATATTATTCAAACAATGATTTTATAAGGGAAATGTGCCATATGTGTAATATTTAAATACAAAATAATTGAATTACATATAAAAAAAGTCCATAGATTATTATCAACAAAATATTATCTTAAAAAATTATATATAAAGATTAATATATATTATTATCAACAAAAAAATATTATTTTAAAAAATTATATATAAAAATTAAGATACATTAAATTATATATAAAAATTAAAATAGATTTTGAGATTGTATGTTTTTACAGTTAAACATAATGTGTTAAATATTGTGTTT
>JASDQU010302371.1:0-13802 GCA_032191745.1 Picea mariana | reverse complement strand
ACACTTCTAAGTGTTGAAATCTTTTGACTCTGCACACGCTTGCACCAGCAGTCTTTCTATACTTCACTCAGGTCTATAACCCTGAGACTTCACTCAGCTTGCACACTCCTTGCACGGCTCCTGTGCCCAACCGCACTTCTGGGTGAATGAGAACAAAAGCTAACCTATCTGAGCGCTTTGTCAATGCACTCCTTGCGGACACTTCAACTGCACTCCTTGCAGGAACTCTTGCTTAGATAAAGAAACAATTGAAACTCATTCCTTCTTCCTTTCAGACTTCAAACTCAACATGAAATCATATACACAGCATATAAAGCAAATGTATAACAGGAAGCAAACATTAATGAGCTTATCATTCAGCATCAATACACAGAGAACAACAAAAAACCATGAATTTTAATCAACCTTTTTTTATTAATCCAAATATCTATACATGGGTGTTCTTACACAGCTCTCTGCATGCTCTTGCTCCAAATGCTTCAATCTAATGATACAATACACAATGAGGGTGTCTATATCCCGTTTCCCTCTTGTGTTCTACAACTATCTAATCTAGAATTAAATTCCACCTACTTGCATTAACTACTTTAAATGCCTTCTACCTACTAAGGACGAGAGCAATCTGCTCAAGGTCCGTTTACATTTTACAAGTGCGCTTCATTAAATTGTTACATTTAAGATTGCGCAACATCTTCCAAGGTGAGTTCAAAATTTTTGTTGGCGCTTGTCCAGCTGTCTCTTGCCTTCCACACTAGCTCGCTTGATGTTGATGATGCTCCTGCATCAATACCTTTCCAAAAAACTATTGTGCGCCCGAAACAAAGATCGTATGCCAAAGTTACACCCCTGGGAAGTTGATACACCAAACTACCCAAAACAGGGTCCACAAAACTATTGGCTTTTCATCTTCCAGGGTTAGGGTTTTGGATTTTATTTATGTTAAAAAGACCTTTAGAGCCTCATAGTAATCCATCTTCTTGCGAATGTGAGTAGCCGTCACATCTCTTCTGAGAGATAAGCTACCACCATTCTAGTGAGTCTTTCACTCTGTATTTCTACAGTTTTGTACATTTCGCTCATTTATAGAAATTGTGTATTACTGTATCTTTATGTTTATGGGTACATCCCTATATATTTTTGTTATATTATTGGATACTTTAGATATCTCTGTAAATTTCTTTATTATATCTTCGCTCTCATTTCATGTCAAAAATAATCTGGATTAGTGGTATCAGAGAAGGTTTCTCTTGATCGTTTATTCAGTGCATGTCCTCGATGAGGTCTGAGTATAACAAGTTGGGTCTTGATCTTGTCTCTCTTGAGGACAATCGCTCTCACATGCCCAAGAAACCCTCCATGGTAGAAGAAAAGAAAAATGACAGAGCGGATGATTCTATTAATTTGTTTCTTGAGCAAGCTGTCAAGTGACAGAGGGATGAAATGATGGAGAATTTTTCCCACATCCTTCAACGCCTGCTGATAACAACCGACACATCGTCATCAAGCGGCCACTTTGGAGGCACCCCACATTTCAAGATACAAGTTAATTTTGATATTCCCATATTTGAAGGACATAAAGGACATATAGATGCAGATGCCCTAGAGAAATGGGTAAATCTGCTAGAAGGTTATTTCTCTATTCAAAATTTCTCTGAGAGGGAAAATATCATCTTCGCACTCCTTAAGGATCTCCCTCGTGTCAAACATTTGGTGGAAAATTTACTGGAAGTGATCCATATTTATGAGTGGAACGAATTGATTACAAACTAAATACCATAAATAGAGAGATAGGAAGAATAACACAAATATTCAATGAACAATATCTTCTATTAAATAATGTAATAGGTTGAAACTGTAAAACTGTAGAACCAAAACTTGCTCGAATGGTGGAAGCTATATCTGAGAAGAGGTGTGGATGCTACGCGCATCCATATGAGAAGAATGGATTACAATGAGGCTCCATAAGCCCTTTTCATATTACTCATGAATGGTAAAACCCTAGACATCAAAAAACCTAACCCTAGAAGTTGAAACACCAAAAGTCATGTGGGCCCTATGGGTAAGTTGGTGTAATTTGGCACCTCAACTTCCTAGGGTCATAAATTTTTCATATGACCTCCGTTTTAGGCGCGTGATAGCCCGTTGGAAAGTTATTTTAGAGAACTACACATTCTGTCATCAGACTCTAACTTCATTTATAGTCTGACTATGGTGAGCCAAAAAAAAACAATGTTTAGGGCCCCAAAACAACCCTGAAAGTACAAAAAGATGTGCTGACATGAAAACATAAAAAATAGGCTAGTTGGATTAGGAGAGAAGCCATTCGTATCCACCTGGAGAATGTTTGAGGCTTCATAAAACCCTAGTAGTGTAAAACTCACAATTATAAAGAAGTACATAAAGACATGCTGAACAAAAATGGACACTATGAGCCAGTTGGAATAGGTGGGTGGCCACCAATATCCATCTGGATCAATCCTCCCCCCTTAGGAAGAAATTGTCTCCATTCCGTTGATTTCCCCCATCAGGTGAGGAAACTTCTGCTGGATTTGGCCCCAGATGAGCCACTTGCCTTGGTGTAGGAGTTGCCTTGCCTTGACAACCCGCTAAAGCCGGATTTGCTGCTGGTGAGTGCCTTGACCTATATGTCTTCTATCTGATCGGTGGATGCTTGTTCCATGCAGTTAGCATTGAGATATTTTGGTGTCAGTTGTTCGACGATCTCAGAGGTGTCCAATAATGGTGGAAAATATGGCCGAAGGAGGTCCACATTGAATACTGGATGCAGACAAAGGAAGGGTGGAGTGTTGAGCTCAAAAGCATTGCTACCCACAACCTTGGTGATAGTGTAAGGCCCATAACGAAGTGGATGAAGCTTCTGATGGGGCCCAGTGAGATGATCCTTCTGCAAATGTAACCATACTTTATCGCCAACCTGAAATTGGTGTGGTACATTGTGTTTATCATAGCATTTCTTGTACTTAACATTAGATTTCTACAAAATCTGCTGGACCTATTGGCGGATGTGCTGAATCTTCTCAATGAATCTGGTGGCTTTGTCGATCGTAGACTGATTAGGGGAAGATTTTGTCTGTATGGTGGCACGAGGAAGTGCAACATCAATGGGTCCCAAGGGTTGGAATCCCAGACCCACCTAAAATGGGCTATGGCCGGTGGAACTACGGAGATCCCTATTGTAACTATGTTGGACATATGGAAGAATCTCATCCCATGTACGGGGATGCTTAGAATTGTACATGAGAAGGATGTGCATAATCATCCGATTGACGACCTTGGTTTGGTCATCGATTTGGGGGTGGAAAGAAGTGGGATTTGTGATCTTGGTGTGCAACAAAGATTAGAGACTCGACCAAAAGGTGTTGAGGAACTTGTTGTCTCAGTCGAAGATGATGGTCTTTGGTATCCCAAAGTGAACCCAAACTCATTCAAAGAAGAGATTGGAAGTATCGACCACTGTGACAGTCTTCTTACAGGATGTGAGGATGTCTATCTTTGAAAATAGATCAACGACCACAAACACACAGTCATTTTCGTTCTTGGTGGACAACAAATCAGACATGTAATCAATGGAGATGGACTCCCACGACTTATTAGAAATAGACAGCGGGGTGTATGAGCCTTGATTCTTGATGGTTTGCTTGGAAATGGTGCAGGTAGTACAATACCTGATATACTCGCTGACGTCCAGTCGAAGTTTTGGCTAATAAAAATGTTTCTGAAGGACAGCCATAGTTTTCTCTATGCCAAAATTCCCTGCCACCCAACTGTAGTGGGCTTCCCAAATCATATTTTCACGCTCGCTTATAGGAACAAAGATATGGACCAGGTGGCATAAGAGTATGTCTTGAATGTGAAAATTAGTGACAATGGCACTTGTACCCAAGAGATGATATGTGGTGGCGAAGTCCATATCATGCTTTTAAAGTTGGGGCCACTCCGATGTTTCATGTCCACAGGAATGGAGCATAGTGGTAAGTGCAACCACAGAAGGCCGAATGAGGTAGTGAACGACACTATTGGAGATACCTATCTTACAATTGATGTTGAGATGGAACTTTTGCAGGTAGGTGGACCACTTCTGATGGCGTTCATTTTGCAATTTCCCCTTTGTCTGTATGAACTGCAGAGGCTTATGATCAATGTGTATGATCGTCTCTGTTCCCAGAATGTAATGTTTCCATTAACGACAGGCTTGTACAATGGAATACATTTCCTTGCCATAGGTGGGGTATTTACGAATAGTATCAGAGAGTGTATCACTATGGTATGCCACTAGATGCCCGTGCCAAGTGAGAACTGCACCCACATCATAGTCATATGCATCAGTCTCAATCTCAAATGGTTGGTGCAAATCGGGCAAGGAGAGTACTAGATCTGAGCACAAACGATGTTTCATATCTTTGTATGCTCGTTGATTCTCCTTACCACACATTAAAATGTCCCTACCACCACCCTTGGTCACCTGGCTGAGGGCCCAGGCAATATGGGAGAATCCCAACACAAACCATCAGTAAATATTTGCAAGTCCTAAGAAGCTTTGAAGCTCAGTCAGTGAGGTCGGGGTTGGAAAATAACGGATGACTTGGATCTTAGCTGGATCAACATGTACTCCATGCTCATCAACAATGTAGCCCAGTTATTGGACCATGTTCATGCCAAAAGAACATTTTTCCAAGTTGGCATAAAACTTGTGCTGCTATAGAGTGCTCAAAACATGTTGGATATGTTGCATGTGCTCCTCCCACGTTCTGCTGAAGATGAGGATGTCATCCAAATATACTACCATAAAGGAGTTTGTGAAGGGTCTCAATAGATCGTCCACCAATCTCATGAACGTGGCCGGTGCATTTGTTAAGCCAAACAGAATGACTATCCATTTGTAGAGACCTTCCTTAGACTTGAAGGTTGTCTTTTAGACATCCATTGGTTTGATGGGAACCTGGTGGTAGCTAGAATTTAGGTCAATCTTGCTGAATAAAATTTCCCCCTTGAGTTGGTCAAGAAGGTCATCAATCCTGGGAATGGGATAGCGGTTCCTGACTGTGATTTTGTTTAAGGCTCTGTAATCAATGCAGAGTCACCAAGTCCCGTCCTTCTTCTAAACCAGTACAATCAGGCTTTCGCAAGGGGATGAGCTAGGTTTGATGTGCCCCTTTTAAAGAATCTCTTAGATCTGATGCTTGATTTCATCATTCTCCATCAACAAGCGTCGATAGACTGGTCCATTAGGTAGGGGTGAATTGGGGGTCAGATCAATTGGATGATTGACTTGGAAGTGTGTCGGTACCCCTATAGGTGAGACAAATATGTCTCTATATTATTCCACAATCCCATCCACTTGATTCTACTGCAAAGAGAGGTGTTGTATAAAGGCCACAAATGTGGCGGTGAATTTTTGCTTACTGTGAGCACGAATCACAAAGAAGATGAATTTCTCGGTCTATGAAATGACCTTACTACATTGATTAGCAAAGATTAAAGAAATAACAGTAGGTGGTGCCACCTCTGGGATCCTGTACAATTGTCTACCCAAATTAATGATAACACTGCGGGGTCTAGACTCATACACAACATGACACTTCCACAAATATGGTTGTCCTAAAATAACATCACAGACTTCAAGAGGAGAAATATAACACAATACCTCATCTTTGAAAGGCTTGATGCCGTAGGACATACAACACTATTGGCTGACACAAAGATCTATTCCTTGACAAATTCAGTCGATGGTGTAGGGTTGCGGGTGCAGTGTCGTTGGCAGGTTTAGCCTCTTGACAACATCTACTAAAATCAGGTTCTTCTGACTACGGTTGTCTAAAATGAAGTGAACCGGAGCCCCCTTGACCTACATCTGTGAGTGAAAGAGGCGTTCCCCTTCCCATGGTTCTACTGGTTCGCTTGGCTGGAATTTGGTGGTAGAGACCGTGGAACTAGGTTCAACATCGTTAATCTGCTTCCCTCCTTCAGGATTTGGCTCAGAATCAGAATCAACCTTTGACTCGGAATCCTTCAGCTTGACCACAAGGGACTCCTTGGAGCGGTATTCTTCAGTTTTGTGCCAAGGAATTTTATGGTACTCACACCATTTTCCTATGTCCTTCTTCATCTTCTCGTTGCCCTTCTTGTGTTGCAGCTTGGACGGATTGTCCTGAGGGCCACCATTGTGACTTGGTCCCCTGTTGTGTGGGTTTGGATTGCCTTTGAACTGCTTCGGTTGTGAGGGGTTTGCAGATCCAAACTCTCATCATTTCTTCTTAAATTTTTGCTCCATCTTGACAACATATCTATAAGTTGTTCCTAATGAGGCGATGTCCATGAACTCCATTTCTATTTGAATGTATCTATGCAAACAACCACGATATTTGAGCACCAGATGATGCTCAAAATATTTTATACCCAATTTGGTGCAGACGGTATGGAAAATATTGGTGAATTCCAGTACTGTCTAGTCCCTTTCTTGACGTAGGGCGGTCCATCTAGTGTACTAGTCCTCATAGCTTCCAACAGGGTAGTACTGTTCTTTAACGACGTCCTGGAAGGAATTCCATGTAGGGGCCACCACAATAATTACAAATTCCTCCATGACCCTTTGCTCAGAGTAGGTATCCCACCAGTCTTTAACATGGGGAACAACCTTGAGGAGTGAAAAAGTGATATTTTCCTAATCGGAAAAATTGTGGACCGAAAATATCCTTCGAGCATATTTAACCATTTATCTACAACATCTGCATCTATCAGTCCTTCAAATAATGGAATATCAAAATTTACCTGTACCTTGAAGGGGGTTGCATGGCCGCCTAATGAAGATGCTTCTCCCATGGGCAATGGTCAAAGGATCTGCGCGAAGTTGTCCATCATTTCGTTCCTTTTTCATGCGAGGGATTCCTCGAGCAAAATTTTAATAGGATCTCCTGCTCCATCATCTTTCTTTTCATCACCCATGGGTTATTTTCAAGCTCGGTGTGACCGATATGGTAATGGATCGATTGGTTCAAGTCCCAACTTCTTATGCCCAGACCTTGTCGAGGACATGCACGAAGAAAAATAAATGAAGAGAAGACCACTCTGATACCACTGATCTAGATTTAGTAGCAGAACGAACTGGTTATAGACTGAATACCATAAACACATAGATGGGAAGAATAACACAAATATTCAGTGAACAATATCTTCTATTAAATAATGAAATAGGCTAAAACTATAAAACTACATAACCAAAACTTGCTCGAATGGTTGTAGCTATCTCTGAGAAGAGAGGTGGCTTCTACGTGCATTCGTACGAGCATAATGGATTACAATAAGGCTCCATAGGCCCTTTTCATATTACTCATCAATGCCAAAACCCTAGACTTCCAAAACCCTAACCCTAGAAGGTGAAACGCCAAAATTCATGTGGGCCCTATGGGTAAGTTGGTGTAATTTGGTACCTCAACTTTCTAGGGTCATAAAGTTTGCATACAATCTCCATTTTAGGTATGTGATAGCTCTTTGGAAAGGTATTTCAAAGAACTACACATTCCGCTGTTAGACTTTGACTCCGTTTACAGTTTGACTGTGGTGAGCCAAAAAACAATGTTTAGGGCCCCAAAACAGACATGAAAGTACGACAAGATGTGTTGACATGGAAACATACAAAATAGGCCAGTTGGATTAGTCGAGAGGCCACCCATATCCACCTAGAGAATGTGTGAGGCTTCAGACAACCCTAGAAGTGTAGAATCACAATTATAAAGAAGTACATAAAGACATGCTGAACAAAAAAGGACACGAGGAGCCAGTTGGAATAGGTGGGTGGCCACCAATATCCATCTGGATCAAGGAGAAAAATTCCATAAAGGAGTCTGAAATATATGGGGCCGAGCCCACTTGAGATTTTTTTGTGGATGCGGTCAAGGAATAATATTACCCTGTTGGTAACTATGATGACCAATACATGAGATGGACCACATTGCATCAAGAGAGGGGACAAGCAGTGCCAGAGTTCACCAATACCTTCCATACCTTGTGCACCAAGCTAGGTATCAAATATTCTAAGTGGAAATTGGTTCTGAAATACCATGGAGCTCTACACAGATATATCCAAACTGAAATGGAGTTTCTGGACATCTCATCACTGGGAGCTACTTATTGATATGTTTTCAAAATTGATAAGAAATTTAGGGACCAGAACAAATGGGAGTTTGGGTTTGCAAATCCTCAACAAACAAAGTATGATAAAGACGACCCTAACTAAAATCCTCCTGAAAACTAGTCCAAGCCATAAGAAAAGA
Organism: Picea mariana; assembly: GCA_032191745.1. Lineage (NCBI taxonomy): Eukaryota > Viridiplantae > Streptophyta > Pinopsida > Pinales > Pinaceae > Picea > Picea mariana. Next base: position 5,511 of record JASDQU010302371.1, on the reverse strand, counting down.
AGGGTCACAGGAAGACGAAGAAGGATACTGGAAAGTGGTGTGATTTCCACAAAATCCCTTGGAACAACATTGATGAATGTCACTCAAAATAGTCATTGGTGGCCAAGATCAAAGACAAGGAGTTGAACCCTGATTCAAAAAATAATGGGAAAAAATAGATCATCGACGCAGACCCCACTGCTACTGTTGCGACCACAACAATTCAACCAGAAGAACCAACAGATCCTAAAGTGGGGGAGCACCTTTTTCATTCACAGATATGGGTGAAGGGGACCCTACTACATTTTATTGTTGATAGCGGAAGCCAAAAAAGGCTCATCTCAACAGATGTCGTCAAACAATTGGGATTGTCGACAACACCACTCCCACAACCATACAACATCGGGTGGCTTCGCTAGGGACGAGATCTCTGTGTCAAACAACAATGTTTCTTTTCATACAACATCCAAACCTTCAAGGATGAGGTATTATTCAATGTTTCCCCATTGCATGTCTGTGATGTTCTCTTGGGCCAACCATATATGTGGAAGTGCCATGCTATCTATGAGTCTCGACCCCACAGTGTTATTTTTACTCTGGGGGGTCATCTCTATAGGATACTAGAGGTAGTTCCAACTTTTTTCCCACCTAAACAGTTCTGCAAGGTAGTATCTCAGACTACAAAATTCATCTTCTTCACAATCTGTTCAAAAGGTGAACAGAAGGACACTGCAACCACTGCAGCCTCATCCTGAGCACCTTCTATCCAACATAACCAAGTCGACAAGATTTCAAAAAAGAGCAAAGATCCCTTCTGAACATAGTCATCTCATGTATCCCAACTGGTTGAATAGACTCAAAACCACCAACAACAGGTTCGTGGCAACCTTCAACAAGCTAAACAACACAACTTCTCTAGCAAGGAAAACAACTCATCATGATGCAGATTCAACAAATTATTTTCCCTCTCCCCCAGGCACTCAACACAATGGAGACCATTGCTTCATAAGCAGGGAGGATTTATCCAGCTGGATATTGGTATCCACCCACCTATTCCAACTAGCACAAAATGGTATTTTGGCAGTTTACTATTTTTAGCAGTTTTTCGCTTCTAAACTTCCAGGACCATTTTGAGGGCCTAAATGATGTTTTTTCAGGATCAAGCACCTCAATGATAATTAAAATCTCTCACTGATCCCCCAAAATGAATCTCCTTGACAATTCCTTTCCAACAAGCTATCGTGTGCCCCAAACGAAGATCGTATGCCAAAGTTACGCCCTCAAGAAGTTGATACACCAAACTACCCAAAACGGGGTCCACAAAACTGTTGGATTTTCATCTTCTGGGGTTAGGGTTTTGGATTTTATTTATGTTAAAAAGGCCTTTAGAGCCTCATTGTAATCCATCTTCTTGCGAATGTGAGAAACTGTCACATATCTTCTCAGAGATAAGCTGCCACCATTCTAGCAAGTCTTTCGCTCTGTATTTCTATAGTTTTGTACATTTCATGTATTACTGTATCTTTGTGTTTATGGTTCCATCTATGATATATTTATGTTATATTATTGGATATATGAGATATCCTTGTACATTTCTTTATTATATCTTTGCTCTCATTTTGTGCCGAAAATAATCCATATCAATGAGTATGGTAATGCAAAAAATGACACATGCGCGATCTAATATGACACTAATAAGACAAAAAAAATGATGAAAAATGACTCAAAACTTTCATATTTTGATGCTATCATGATGCTAGTGCAATGCAATTATGATGCCCCCTATGAAATATAATGCCACAATAGATGTAGTGTGATGAAAAATACATCTTTCTAACACAAACATGATCAAATGGCTCTCTAAGGTGTTGTTTGCATTAATATGCAATGCAACATGATGCTAATGTGATGTAGGAAGGCTTTCCGAATCATATTTTTTATCACTAATATGATGTATTATAAGCACGTGTCAAAAAGGATAAAACATAAAAATGTCACATTGACACAAATCATGGTCCTCCTTATAGCATCGTTTTTTGCACCTTACAAACTTGAATTTTTTTCTAGAAAACATACAGCGGGTGATGACATTAATGACAATGCTAGAACCCCATATAGTAGTAGTGGTGATAATCCAATTAATATGTTCTACATGTCATATATATGGTTATCTTAAAGGACATCATGGAAGTTACCCTTTAAATGGTGCAATTGTCATGTACAATAATGTCAAGAAAGGTTGTATATATCACACTTCTTCCCATAGGTATAAAGGAGTTGGTGGAAGCAACAAATCTGATCCTACTAAAAATATTGGTCCTCTTCAATATCCTTCTAAGGTCATTGAGGATAAAGCCCCATTTGTAAAGGAACGTCTTAGCTTTGGAGAGCTACTCACATGGAGAAGCAAGAAGAAATAATGTATTTTGGGCACATGTATGAGATGAAACAAAATTGATATTTTCTATTGGAATAACTAATTCTCAAAGCCTAATGTATGTATCTAAATCTGATCCATTTTCATCATATTATGAAAATCCAATGAAAAACAATCATTATCATCTCCCCATCTTCAAAGTAGGGAAATTTGTAATCTTTTGAAATCTTGAGGAACTTGGTAAACCCTTTTTTTACTATCACTAGCTCATAGACCTTGTTCCCTCTAAATCCTCCCCCCTTGGATCCCCATTTGTTCTGTTTTTTGTTCCTCTGTTAAAATATCCCCCTGATATAAATATTCCATCTCCCTTCAATGAGGGGCAAGGAGTTGAAAGGGGGGGTGGAGAGGCAGATAAATGTTAACATCTTCTAGATAAAGGCAATAAGATGTGGGCATTCAAGATGACCTTAATGTTGATTCTTATCATATTATTTGTTGTGAGAAAGAGGGTCCATTTGCTAGAATATTAGCTTACTCCATAAGGGAGTAATCTATTCATGTAGCATTCTTCCCTCTCTCACCATTAGTTCTACTATATTTCTCGTATAAATTTTTCATCCTTTTTTGGCATCATGCCCATACATCAAACATTAGTTGTTGTGATTGTCCCTTAAGGAGTAAACTATTCTTGTAGTGAATGGACCCTATTTCCAACGACAAATTTGATAAGGATATGGTAGAAATTTAAATCATCAACAAAGTTCTACCATGATTCAATATCCATGTATGGTGGAGCAATCCCTTGAGGGGTTTTTCCCAATTTAGAATCAACCTATATTGTTAAATATTTGATGAGTGTTCTAGATCAATAATAACTTTAACTTTTTGTATCACTAAATTCAGACAAATCGAGGGATGTTTGTTACAAGATTAGATGGCTCCACATCTTACCCTATTATGTACATGTAATTCAATGTTTTTTCCTATTGATATTGAAATTTCTATTTCAAAATTTTAATACTCATTTGTGCATAACTAAGTTTTTATACATGTTGGTTCTATTAGGGATATGATAGTGTTGAAACCGTTGTTTTCTTTAAATTCAATATAAGCATTATAAATTATTTGAAGAGGTCTAGCACCACATGATACATGGGTGAAACAACCGCCATTGATTGCAAGAATTTTTGTTTAGCTAGTCTATTGCATCATCTAGGTATTTCTTCTTCAAAATCTCCCATTATTTGCACACACTTTCTTTTTTATTGCAACTTATTTCTCCATTGATACTATATTGGATCAATTCCACTAGTCAATATGTAGTCTATATATGGCGTTGGATCCCCCTCCCCCCCCCCACACTCAATATCTCTTTGTCTCCATCTCTATTTGCTTAATTGAAACAAACAACTCACAAAGAACTAGATGTCCTTACAACATGATTGTACCAACGTGATGCATTCTAAAATTAAAAACCCTCCAAAATCCATTTTAGACAAGACATTGGATTCCCTACCAAAAACAATTATCATCGATAACTAATCTCCAAGTGCATTGATAAATTCTGAAGGCCTTCAACTTGAATTACTAAACCACACTATTGAATAAGTCTCAAGTAAGTCTCCATATTTGAACACGGTCATTTTTTTTTGGTTGTATATATAACATATACCAGTTGGAATAAAATGTTCTTGTTTTTTACAAGATTGTTAGAGTATTTGTTCAAGTATATAATAGAATGTTGAATAATGAATTATTGATATGAATTGATGATTACATTGATCCTTGTGACTATGTATAAATATACATTGATTAGTCATAAGGTGAAGGGATATGTGACCCTTTTATTTTCATTAACGTTATTATTATTCTTACTATTACAACAATGATTTAATGGTTGTTTGTTAGCTAAGTGTTTCCTTCATCACTTTATCAAGGACTTTCTCTATTTTTTGTTCTTTGCATATTATCCTTACTTACAATGGGAGTAGGGTATCCTCCTCCATCATCCTGAATTCACTTGAGGTCTTTGGAACTGTATTATAGTCTGCAGGGAAGAAGAAGAAAATAACCACACTTCACTTATAAATAGGGAAGAAATGTCTACTATGTTGGAATATTGGTTGTTGTCATTGATGTCAACCCTAGTCATGGGTTTTGGACCGCAAGATTGATGAAGGTATTTGGACATGAAGGACAATGCACATGCATATACAACACCCATGGATGGATAGTATACATCATGTTGTTTTCGGTGGTATGTAGCACGTCACGTGAATCCTCATGGTTGAGGAGAAATGAATTTTTGAAGATGACAAAGTGAATTGAAGAAGGAAGTACATGTAGGCCCTGAATATAATTAAATAAAAGAATTACAAAATAAGAAAGTGTCAGGTCGGCCATAATGTTAAAAGGAAGTGACATGAATCGTATAAATAAATAAAATTATACATTCATTTGATACACAAGTCAAATTTAAGAGGAAATCATAAGTAAAGAAGGTTGGATTTCAAGGGAGGATGAAGTCTTTTGGTGATGTGTTCTAAGGTATGTTATTTTCAGGTCATCTTACCATTTTTGCTATAACATTTTTTATAGAACGATTTAGATGGTTAAATTGCTATGGTATTGAGAAGACATATCAAGGTACCTGTGGTAAATAGTCCAGCTCTTGATTCGCTATAATTATTGAGATACACTCTGTGGAAGATAGGGTTTGTGACTAGTCCTGAAGCTAGTCAATAAACAGGCGTTCCGGGTAAAACAGTCATAACGTCTTCATAGAGAATCCAAATGAAGTGGGAAAAACTTCATTGGAAAGAGTACGGACTTTATTTTATTGTGTGCGAGTTTCAGAATCAGATGTTAAATATTGAGCGTGGGGAATTCTGTGCAAGTTCACTCTCCTGAATAGACCATAATTGAATAAAGTCTACCATTCTTTCTATAACTTCTTTTTGGGGAGGATTAAAGGAGTGAAACTTGGAGGAGTTTTAGAGAATACATTGAGTAATGTTATATATAGGATCATAGTACTCCAAGAATTGAATAATTGAAGAAATTGAAGAAGTCTCAGGAAGCATTATCAGTTTCTATGTGATGATTGGTTGATGGTGATGATTTAATGTAAATTTTTATTATCTCTCGTATAT
>JASDQU010302367.1:2214-13802 GCA_032191745.1 Picea mariana | reverse complement strand
TTAAGCTACAAGGCACACAATTGCATCTCTGCTCAGCTTATCATCCCCAGATGGATGGTCAAACGGAAGTTGTCAACAAGTGTTTGGAAACATATATGAGGTGCTTTGCCTCTGAAAAACAACACCAGTGGGCTCAATGGTTACCCCTCACCGAATGGTGGTACAACACTACATACCATACAGCCACTCGCATGACTCCTTTTGAAGCGGTATATGGACAGAAGCCACCTTTAGTTCTCTCATACTTACCGGGGACCTCGAAGGTCCAGGTGGTTGACCAAACACTTACAGTCCAAGAGGATATCCTTCGTACCCTTAAAGAGAACTTGGTCATGGCACAGAATAGAATGAAGCAGCAAGCAGATCAAGGTCGCTCTGAATGTGAATTTGCAGAAGGGGATCAGGTGTTTCTGAGACTGCAACCATATAAGCAAACTTCCCTCAAGGTCGAGCATTGTCAGAAGCTAGCACCCAAATTTAATGGCCCTTACACAGTTATCAAGAATATGGGACAAGTAACATATCAGTTAGCTCTACCTATTCAGTCGAAGCTACATCCTGTTTTTCATGTTTCATGCTTGAAGAAGGTGATTAGAATCAGGTGTCAAATTCAAACCAACCTTCCAGAGTTAGCTGAAGAAGGATCCATTTAGCTACAGCCAGAAGCAGTTTTGGACCAGTGTGAGCGTTGCCTGCATCAGAGAACCATCAAGGAAGTGCTAGTACAGTGGAAAGATATGACTCCAGCAGATGCCACTTGGGAACCAGCTACCATTCTGTCGCAGTTTCCACATCTCAAGCCTTGAGGACAAGGTTGTTTTTAAGAGGGTGGACATGTTAAGGTCCTAACCTGTACATAGGTAGATCAGTGTATTCAGATGTAATAAAGGTCAATATTAATAAGGCCTTTCAATAAAATAGAATAAGGCGGATGTAAGAAGACCTAATAGAAGCTCCCGCTTCTAGAAGGATCTTCCTCTAGATGCTTCTCTTAATAGACATATTTAGTATAAATAAGGGTCGAGGGTATGAGAGCCCTAGCTTGGAGATTATTGTAACAGAGCGTTGCTCGATTGGAGGTTGCCCCCTCGAAGGGGCCTGTGAACATTTCTTTCTGAGTCAAAGTGCTATTTATATTGCTATTGTTATATCATTTATGTGTATTGTGAAGATTATGCTGGATATTTTACTGTTATTCTGCCATTTCTAGCATTTTATTTTTGTTCTGCATATTTTATATATCTGGTATCTTGCAGGCACCCACAGATGACATTATGCATCCCTGGCTATCACTCTACCCACTTATCTGGACATCCCCTAGCCACATCACCTCGTTTACATGGCTTGGATGAAACTTTCCTGGGAACTTCCCTTCTCTTGTGGATACTAGCCCAATAGGATGTCTTGTCCTTTTCTTTGACCTTGTATTGTAGATTTTTGTAATGTCTTTGAGTTGTTGAACGATATATCAGGGTTTTTATGCATATGCTTGATAATATTAATGATGAAATGTGATTGACATTGCTATGATCCCTGTGACTAATGAGCCCATGGAAGGCATAATTTTTTATGTGCAGGACCATACCCGACGAACAGGTGCCATTTGGACTGATACACATGGGGAGATAATTAGTTCAGACCTCCATGGGGTTGAAGAGCCCATCCGATGGTTGCTAAGACCCCGTCAGAGGGGCAGAGATAGGACAATGTTTGACCGAGGTTTTGCATCAGAGAAGAAGAGGACGTTTCACCAGAGGCACTTTGGCAGAGCCCAGCCTAGGGGGAATGACTCCTTTTTAGTGGAACGTTGGCCCTGGAAGGCTCAGAACGTCCCCATCCTCACCATGACATCATCTAGCTTCATGGTCATTCTTGGAGGCAGACTAGGCAGTAGTGGCACGTGTGGCATGTTGAAGAGGCCCCTGGGGGGCTAACGTTTTGCTCCTAGATGTCTCATCTTCCCTAAAAGGGGCTAGTGCCTCCCTTGAAGGGGATTTCACCTTTATTACAGCTCAGATAGGGTTTTGATTTGACAATTTAATGTAAAAACAATATTTTGGTCTTGTCGGCCATTTTTTATGACCTAAAATTAATTAAGGTCATTGATACACTATATATTGAGGAGTTTTAACCTCATTTTGACATAACACATCACTCACTCTCCTAGTGAGGTCTGATTTTTGCACCCTATTAGGGTTATTGGCTGATTTTAGGAAGGAGCACTTGTTTAAGGAGGAGATTTTGGCATTCTATGGTGTTTTTCTTGGAGGAAGTTTTACAACTAGGGTTTGCATGGGTATTTTCTTGATGGTTTGTAAGTATTTTTCTGCAAAACTTCTTGATTGAATGGTTGTAGTTTAATTTATTGCATCTATTTATAAATATTGTTGAATCAAAACCCTAGGGGAAAAACACACAAGTAGCTTGTTGTCTCATGTCCCCTGATAGAAAAACCTTTTAGCCATTGAAGAAGAAGAAAAAATCCTAGCCATAGCTACACTCTTTCTTTCTTCTTCCCTTAAGCTAGCCATACCATTAAACTTCAAGAGGAAGAGGACGTCCCAGGCCTAGGTTATCTACACCTAGGGTCATTTTCTTTTAGTTTTTGATGAAAGAGGCTTGCTTTAGCAACACTCTCCCTCTTTAAACTCTCTTGTCTTGATTTTGCTTTTCATTGAGCTAGTTGTTTGTCGGGAACAAGGAGAGAGCATGAGGCCTTGCTTTAGCAACACCGAAGTGACACTCTCTCCCCTAGGGTTCCGTCTTCAAGGCCCTGCTTTAGCAGCACCTTGAAACCTTTCCCTCTTGTCCTTTAAATCTCATCCCCTTCAACTTGTGCATCCTTCACCTTTTGACTCCATTAACCCTTAGGCACTGATCTTGAGCCTCCAACTTTGAAGTGAAATTGATCCAAAAACTCTCAAAAAACTTTTATAAATTGAAACCCTAACTAACTACTAACCCTAAAAGGCTGACGTTACCCTTGGTTATTTCATCTTAACATAGCAAATTTCATTTATTAAGCAATTGGATGGTGGTTTAAAACATTTATTGAATGATGGATTGATTGGATACATTGATTGCTACATCATCTTGGTTAAGTGATATTATTTCATTGCTATATTAACAAACATTGACTTCGTCAATATTCATTGTTATAGTTGCTTATATATTGATATCAGATAGTCTTATGAAGTACTAACCCATTGAATCATAGCTTGCATATATATTGGTTTGTTGTTTCTTTTTTCCAGGCAGGTGTTCCTCTTTGGGCCTACACTTGATTATTGGTTGTTTAGATGGGACTATCTGTTTTGGTGGTGACCTATGAAGGGGGAACTTTACTTTGACTTTTAAACTTTTTCCTCTTCAAAACTCCAGGTTACCGGGGTTGTATCCCCTAGGTATAACCTCCCTAAATAGAAAGAACCTCCCCATCATGGTGACATTGGGTGGGATAGGTTTCTGTTATGTTAGTTTGGCCTTCTACTTCATAGCCATTTGACCTAGCTACAAACTATGCGATAACAGGAACTTCCAATTGAGTCAGGTGATGTTGTGCCCGAAGAGTCACCTATTAGAGGAGATATGTTTTTGATCACATCTTTGGATCCCTGGTACGAAGATATACTTATCTATCTCCAGACTTTGAAGTGACCCACCTCTGCTTCTCATGATGAGCATCGCCGTATACACCATCAGGCCAAGAATTATCTTATACTCGATGATACGTTGTATCAAAGAGGTGTAGACTGCATCCTGTGTCGATGTCTCACTCACGAAGAAGAAATTATCGTGCTTAACGATTGCCATACTGGAACATGTGGCAGTCATTTGTCTGGGTTGGCAATAGCCCAAAAGATTTTACGAGTAGGTTACTTCTGGTCGACATTAATCAAATATTGTATCGAATTGGTCAATAAGTGCCACCCATGTCATATCTTCTCTCGGAAGATGAGGGCACATCCTTCTACCATGTTTCCTATCATCACAGTTGGTCCCTTCATCAAGTAGGGGATTGATTACACTACATGCAACCCTCCTTCAACAAGGGGGCATTGTTATATCATTGTAGCCATAGACTACTTCACGAAGTGGGTCGAAGCTATGCCAATGTTTAAAGATGATGGAGAGACTACGACTCTCTTTTTATTCAACCAGATAATAGCAAGTTTCGTCATCCCGAGAGAGATTTTCGCTGACCATGGTAGTCACTTTCAGAACCAGATGATGACCGAGTTAACATCAAAGATTGGGTTGCAGCAAGAATATTCATCACCCTACTACCCCCAAGAAAATGGTCAGGTGGAAGCTGTAAATAAATCTCTTAAGACCATCCTACAGCGAACGATTAACTCAGTCAAGTCAAATTGGAATTTGATGTTATACTCGGCATTATGGGCTTACCAAATGTTTGTTAAGTCTACAATCGGTTTCTTACCTTTTCAACTCGTTTACAGGACAGAAGCAATCTTGCCTATCGAATGTCAGATCCCATCCCTAAAGTTGGAAGTACAGTTATTGCCAGACACTTCTCCACTTGAAGAACGGTTATTATACCTTGAGCAACTCAATGAGCAGCATCGTGATGTATCCCGACCAATGAGGCTCACAAACATAAAGTCAAGTGTCAATATGATCGGTCCGTTCATCCTCAGATTTTTTCTGAAGGCGACCTTGTCCCGGTCTATGGCCAAGATAAGGACCCCCTGGGGGCAGGAAAATTCAAACCCATGTGGTTCAAACCTTTCAACATAAAAGAGATTCTAAAAAAGGGCACTTATCGTCTGGTCGACTTTGAGGGAAATGCTTTGGCGAAGCCTAGAAATGGGCTCTACCTCAAGAAGTATTACTCATAGGTAGGTCACCTTGGGTAACTTTTTGTAACATATGTATAGTCTTTGTACTATTACTTTCTAGTTTCTTTTAGTATTATGGATGTGTCATTTTTTATGTTATCTTTTGTCACTGTGGCATATGTCAAGTGAATCAGAGGTGTTCATTGGGTACACAGACGGTGCTATCCGGCACACTCAGAGGGTTGCCTCCGTAGCTTGGGTAATTTTTACACCTTGAGGCCAGTTATTATCTTCTGGAGGTATATGCTTAGGTGACATTACAAACAATGTTGCCGAATACAGTGTAGTTATTGAGTTGCTTCGTGATGCCCTATCATTTGGTATCTCTCATCTCTAGGTCTATTTAGACACTCAGTTGGTTGTGTCTCAGTTAAATAGAGTTTACCATGTCCATGATCCGACTTTACACCGACGATTCCTTAGGGTACGTCTCTTAGAACTAAGCTTTGATTATATTAGATATTTTCATGTTCCTAGGAAATTAAACCAAATTACAGATACTCTAGCTAATCAAATTTTAGATTGGCATCTCGCACACATATAAAAAGGAATACACATAAACATGTAAATACATTTTTAAAGGAAAATATGATCCATAAGACACAAAAAGACATAAAAATCCATATATAATATCATAATCATCAGAGTACATAGTTGGACACAAGTGCCTCAAAAGTATAACCAATAACGAGTCATGTGGCTTACGCCCTCAAAAAATATACACAAGTAGTGCTCTTGGCATGTGAAAAGTATAAACTAACTAAGGCCAGGGCCTGTGGGCCCTGTTGTAATGATCAACAATGTTTCTCAAATGCAGAAACAGTCGGACCCACGTCCGTGGTGACCCCACTACATGAACTTGCATAGATGGTGGCAGATCCTCAATCTCTGCCATAGGGACTGTGCGGGTGAGCGAGGTAAAGTTTCTCTCGACTCATCTCAAAACCCTCTCAGCCTCACCGACTGGAAGCTCTCCTACTGCTGTTGGTCCCCCTATGGCGGCAGGTGCGGCCCCTGGCCGAGGATGATGCATGTTCCTCGCGTAATCTGCAGGTCTCACTGGTCCCACATCTGCACATAATAGACACATATCTATCAAATACTTTGGTATAAAAAAAATGATATATAAAATAACAACATAAAAATTACATATGTTTCACAAAAAACAAAAAAAATGATGCAAACTTACCCATCTCTCCTCGCTCCTCGCCAGGAGGTACCGGTATCTCTGGATCCCTCAAGAAATCAATCCCAGCATAAGGGTAATCCTCTATGACTGGGATCTGTCACGACAACCAAGCAAAGAAATCGTCATCAAAGGACTCATTGGTCCTTCCACCACCTTGTCGTGGCAGTAACACTACCCATCTGCAAACCACAGGAAAAGAGGCCTGATGTCCTCGTACCACCACTAAAGGACTGAAACTAGGAACTCTTTCAAAAAAGAAAGAGCATAGAATCATCTCGAACCCGAATTTCCTCTGCGTCCACGACTGGCAATCAGTCAACTGCCTCTTCATATAATCTAGCAGTGTAGTGATCCAGTCAAATATCTGTGCATTTAAGCATTGGACTGCACAGTTCATCTATGCACAGGATGCCTGATGTAGAGCCACAGAACCAGTCATCCGCCCAATAAGCAACACAATCGCCTGCAGTGATAAATCTATGATCTTTCTTATGGGCACCTATGAGCTTGATTGGTCTGTACCAGCCTCACAATAAAGTCCTATCAATTAAAATATGTTATGAGGTCTCGAAGGAAATGTCCATAAATTGACTGGTTCCCCTCTCCTAGAGAATCCAGTCAAAAAATATATGTCCTCTGTAGTAGGCACTAGTGACTAGCCCTCTAACATAAAGGCCTCTACGTCGGGATTCCAATAATCAACCAAGGCATTCATTAGCCTAGGTTTTGCCCGCATAAAGGAACATAGGAAGAACTTGAGCAACCCACATTGCATTAAGGCAGCAACAGCAATGGGGTCTTCCCCGACCAACTCACTAATCTCCTTATGCTCTCTTTCTCTCCAGTGAAAATACATCCTACAAAACACCAAGTTTAGGAGGGTTAACCCTTGATTTTTTAAAATAAAATCATTAAATAAAGGGTCCACGCGGGTTGTAATGATGATAGCCACGTGTACACATGTGCAATTTTTCCTCTGCCCGAGTGTCACGCTACCTATCATAAGACAGCACTCGTGGACCTAGGGCCGACCTTTTGAAGGTCAATGCCACCCCAAAACTTGAAACTAAAAGAATAAATAAAGATTTTAATTGCAAGAGGAGAGATTTTATACTTACTTGGTCTAGACGGATGGTCGTTTCGTCCACTGTAGCTCTCAGAATCACCACTTTTATCAAAGGGGGTTTTTTACTCCAGAGTCAATTTCCAAATCAGCAATGGTGATAATGAGTTTCCAGCTTCTATTTATAGACTTTTTGGCCCCCCTTATCATTTTCTTTAAATTGAAAACCATTTAGAGTGATTCAAGAGTTGCATTGGAAGGTTATGATCGGGTATCAGGACATTTTTTTGGAGTTTTGGGTCACTTTTGACAGTCCGTGGGAAAAACCTTAGATGATCAACTTGAGCATATAGGTTAGGTTTCCACCCTTACTTTTGTATCTCGTTGTCTTTATCCCTTTGCCATAGGATCGATCCCATCAGGTTGCGACACGGAACCATCATTTTCTACTTTAGAAGTGTCACGATTTGGTGGTAGAGCTTACCGAAACATGGATTCCCTAGGTAGATCCTAGTTGCATTATGGTGTCTATGTTGTCACTAATGAATGTGGGCTCAGGAGTCCTTTTTTGTTTTTCCTAATTATGAGTTTGAGCCTCATTTTCATTATTCCTTTTCACTCTTGACTTCACCCTTGGGACTCCCAAAAAACATAACGGATCTTCTTTTAAGCCCTTTCAGACCCTCTAAACATGAAAAGATCGTCGAGGGATCTTGTGGCCTTTCACGCTTGTTAAACTAAAATTTGAAGTCACGTCTATCCGGCGGTAGTTTACCCATTTTTCGGTCCGGACGGTCAACTGTACGAACAAAGGTATACTCTAAGGAACTTCAGTTCTCTAGAAGAGTACTCTCAGGTATCATTTTAACCCTTTTTTCAGCCTGAGGGACTAAATGTATGAAAAAGGAACCCCCACGGAATCCATAGTTAATCTCTTTTAATACTCCCTAAAATTGAAAAGATCGTTGAGTGACCTTATTCTTTCACACTCGTTAAAATGGTCCAGAAGAACATTCCTGATAGAGTCCATAGTTAAGCTTTTTTTAGACTGCTTAAAAATGAAAAAATGGCTGAGTGATCTTGTCTTTATCACACTCGTTAAAATGGTTTTGAATAGACGTCTTTTTGGTGCTAGTTTACTCCTTTTTTGAACCAACTAGACTACCTTCGAAAAAGGTACCCCAATGGAATCTCCTTTTACGTTTTTCAAACTCTCTAAATATGAAAAACCACCAAGCTTACCTTCTTTGGGCTCGTTAAACTCACATCGAAGGATGTTACCATTGTGTGTTTTATTAATCGCATTTTCATACCCACATCTTTGGCCTAATGTCGGCTCCATGTTGCTCTCAACTGAACCATCTAAAGCATGCCTTATACGCAAGCCCTGTAGAACTTTGTCTCTGCATCTTGACACCTTTGGCCCCTGGAGGATTTTTCTCGAGTGTCCTTACTTTGAACATCAATCTTGTCCCTGCGCCTTGAACTTATATGTTTGCAACATTCATTCCTCCTTTGTAACGTAGCATTCTTTTATTATTTTTCCAAAATTATTGAAAAAGACAAAAAAATCAAATATACCCCAAAAAGAGGAAGGGAAAAGTATTTTCTTTATTGAAAGCATAATGAGTCACCCTTGGATAAAGCACATATGTCAATTTGTTCATCAAACTCTGGGATTTAATACAACCTTAGGAATTTGTTCTCACTACATAGAGTTGTGTCCTCCTCCATTTGGTTATTCTCCCAAACATATGGAGAGTTTGTGTTGCCTCCTGCCTCGTAAAATTATGTTAATGCCATGCTTCCTAAGTCTCATCATTTGTCATGCTATTGTCTAAGGGAAGTTTTTACCAAGCATGATTCGACCCCTCTGCAGTTTGTCTCTTGCCCTAATGCCCGACCATCCTGAACGTCCAATCAAGTATTTGTTCGAAATCAATGAAGACTTTAGTCTGATCATCAAGATTCTCTAGTCCATGACCGACGAGCCGTCAAAGACCTCTGGGTAGTGAAGTCATACACTCATATTACACTCCTACCCAAGTTTTGAATATTTTGAAGTTGTTGCTCGAGCTCTAAAGACCTCATCTCCATCCATCAAGCCTTATCAGCTTTTAGAAGATGGATACTCTACATGTATATATTTTTTATTTTGAGATGTAGCTCCGCTGTGTATTTCTCACGGCTACACTTTATATAGTTATATGACATGGATCTATAGTGTATTTGATTGGTAGCCATGATTTTATTTTATCTCGAGCATGGGTATGCCTGCCTCGGTGAGACAATTATTATTTTGCAGACGGCACCTCCCGATTTCTGGTCCTTGGGATCACTTGTTTAGCACATCGGTGAATATTGTTAATGTATTTCGGCCATCAGATGCTCTTCTGACCTCACACATTAGGAGGCATCTGTTATAACCCTAATTTGCACCAGACATGCTTACCTGGCATCAGGCCATCTCAGATTCCTTCTTTTCCAAAACACTGTTGAACAATTCTTCTTAAAAACATTTTTTATAAAGTCCCACACGCCTTGCTACATTACTGCACGTGTGTACATGCTAGCTGACCCAAGACAGCCCACGTGTACCTACAAAAGCACGAAAAAAGGAAAGTTGTTGATGGAACACACAGCTTTGGGTAAGTTAACTAAACCTTTTGGCCATGCATGGTCGGACATTCGACCAAATACCTAGCTTCTTCTAGCCTATAAAAGAAGAGTTAGGGGTCCCATTTGAAAGAGGATAATCATAGTAAAAAAACTATACCTGATTGAGCATTCCCTTTGTCCCAACCTTTAGCCATCTTTGTTCAAAGATAAGTATAGAGAAAATCAGTTGGAAGACAATGGAAGAAGAGCCCAGGACCAGGATCGAGGAGCAGTAGCCAACTTTATCATTGTAAGGTATCATTGTGAAGTTAATAAAAGAATTGTTTTTCCCGTCCCGCCATATGAGATTGTCATTATTGAAATATTGATTGTATGATTGATTAAATCTCTAACCCATTAGTTCATAGATCAAATGCATGTGGAGTTCTTTGTTTATCTTTAGTGAATGCAGGTCAGCATTGGGAGGAGAGTTGCAGTCAAAGAACGACCAAGCACGAAAAGAGATCGACATCAAACATGAAGAATAAGGTACGTCAACTTAATCTCTTGAGCCTTGTATTTACATATGAGTAATCGGGGTCTAGGCATGGGATGATGGTAAAAAGTAAGAATCTTTCGGTCATTTCTGCATGCATGATAATGTTAGAATATAGAGGATTGTGCTCATTTAACCATTGACGATACCCTCGTCACCCAACCACATGCCTTAAGCCACCCTCTGAGCACCTTGACCTTGACCGAGAAGAGAATTATGGCTGCAATCAATTGTCAAGAAAGGCTAAATGCACCAAGCAAAATAATAGAAACTAAACTGAACAGATGATCCCACCCAGAAGCTAGCGCACCACTCTCCCAGCTTTCCTAGAAAACTTGCGCACCAAACTGTTGTTTCTTGCAACTGCCTGCGCAGATATTGCTCTCACTGCAACTGCTGAGATGATAAATAATGAAGCCGATGCCCTGTATATATAATGGACTGGCCAGTCTAACTGGGGCCGACCTGGCCAGTCTAACTGGGCCGACTTCTTCTTCTGGGCATCAATAAATTCAATATAAATATATTTGTTCAGCCGAAAACTTGTCTAGGGTTTCCTTCAATTCTTAGCTTCCTTCCGAAGGATTTTAGTCTCGTCATAGGTCATCATAGAGGTTCATACCTCCCGAAGCTACCATAATATTAACACTCCCTCCTAGCTAGGGAGGTATGGTCTTGAGCACAACAGACCATTCAACTGGTAGCACCATGAGCACCTGTCATTATTATCCGACTGGATAATATCCTATGACAACTGGTACAATATCAATTTATAGAACACACCTGTGTCTATTCCAGTAGTACACAACTACTCAGACTTTGTGAAACACAATCACAAAATATCCTTCATAACAAATAGAAACCTGCATATAAACAATGTTATGATAAAAACTGTATCATCTGGGCCAATCTTTCACTCACATCTGTGAGATCTGAAAGAATGTCTGCCACCACAGTAGTCTTCATCTGCATAGAAACAAGGTTATGATAAAACTGAATCAACTGGGCCAATCTTTCACTCACGTCTGTGAGATATGAAAGAGTGTCTGCCCTTAGTATAGAATATCAACAATAATCATCTGGGCCAATCTTTCACTCACATTTGTGAGGTTTGAAAGAATGTCTGCCCTCAATGTAGAATATCAACACTGGGCTATCTGCCCCATTCTTCTTAACCAAGGAAGAAGGATTGTTTTTTATTTCTGAACCTGGACCATTTCCCACCCTGGGCCATTCTTCCGACACTAAACAAAGTGTAACCTGGAGAGAATGAGTCTGCCCTCGAGAAATGCTTGGACCATTCCTTACCCTGGGCCATTCCTC
>JASDQU010302362.1:6648-18259 GCA_032191745.1 Picea mariana | reverse complement strand
CCCTCCGGTTCCACCTGGATCACATACCAATCAGTTATATGATTAGCATCATGTACATATTTCTGCAATAATGAAACATGAAAAATATTATGTGACTTTACAGTGGGAGGAAGTTCTATCTTATAGGCTACAAGTCCCACTCTATCTAGGACTTCAAAGGGTCCATAATACTGAGGTGAAAACTTGGCACAGGCTCCCATACTCATGGAACTCTTTCGGGGTCTAACTCTGAGATAGACATGGTTTCCGACTTTGAACTCTCAGGGAGTTCTCTTTCTGTATGCGTAACGATTCTGTCGGTCCTGAGCAATTTTCAGATTTTGCCTTATATGCACTACTTGTTTTTCAATTTCTTTCAGCATGTTGAGTCCGATTGTAACTCTATCCACTAGATTACTCCAGTTGATTGGGATCTTGCATTGTCTACCATAGAGGGCTTCAAAGGGGCTCATCTTTGAGGATTCCTGATAACCATTGTTGTAGGCAAACTCTACCAAGGGTGGGTAGTCTTCCCACTTCTTAGGCTGACGCATTACATGCATTCTTAGCATGTCCTCTACTATTTGGTTTACTATTTCTATTTGTCCATCAATTTGAGGGTGATAGGTTGTGCTGAATAACAATTTAGTCTCGAAATTGTCCATTAGGGATTTCCAAAAGTTTGAAGTGAATTTGGTATCTCTGTCAGATACAATTTTCTTGGGCATGTCATGCAGTCTGAATATCTCCTTCATGAATATGTTGGAAATATCTATTGCCTTGCAAGTTGACTTGGCAGGGATGAAATGGGCAGACTTACTCAATTTTTCCATCACGACCATGATAACATCATTTTGCTTGGTCGAATTTGGCAATCCGGTGATGAAATCCATGGAGATGGTTTCCCATTTCCATTCTAGAATCAGTAGGGACTATAATAATCCTGTTGGAAGTGGGTGCTCTGCCTTAACTTGTTGGCATTCTAGGCACTTAGCTAGATAGTTAGCTATGTATTTCTTTAACCCAGGACAATAGAATTGTTTCCTAGTGGTCATGATCATCTTCTGATATCCCGGGTGACCAGTATATGGTCTCTTATGCAGTTCATCCATTATGAACCTCTTCAGGTTGTCACAGTTCAAAATATACAATCTGTTTCTGTAAGTCAAGATCCCTTCCTCGAGCATTTGGTAACCTTCGTACTTCAGCCCTGTAGGATCTTTTCTTAGGTATGAATTCACGGTCTTAAATAATGCATTTGTCTCTTGTGCATTTCTGATTCTCTCCCTGACATCCGTTTTGCACGTGCTCACTACTGCTAAATGAGTCGTTTTTATACTTCTTCTAAGGGCATCGACCACCCTATTTTCCTTTCCTTTATATGTTTGATTTCGAAATCGAATTCACTTAGGAGAGCCATCCACCTCGCTTTTCTGGCATTGAGTTTTGGTTGATTAAACAAGTGTCTCAATCCACAATGATATGTCATAAGCACAAATATTCTACCTAGGAGGTAGTGTCTCCACATTTTTAAAGCATGTACTATGGCAACCAACTCTAGGTCATGGGTCACATAATTGATCTCATGCTCATTTAATTTCTGTGACATATAGAATATTACACATCCTTCTTGCATAAGGACTCCTCCGAGTCCTTCCTTACAAGCATCTGTACACATAAGGAAATCATCATCCGGGTCTGCAATATTTAGCACGGGTGCATGGGTTAGGAGGTATTTTAGTTCTTGAAATCTTTCTTTGCATTTTGACATCCAAACGAATTTAATCCCCTTTTTCTAAAGGGAAATGATTGGACAACCAAACTTGGAAAACCCTTTTATGAATATTCTATAATATCCTGCTAAGCCCATGAAGGACCTAATATCAGATACATGTTTCGGGGTAGGCCATTCCATAATGGATCTGATCTTGTCAGGGTCTACTGCCACCCCTTCCTTAGATATGACATGGCCTAAGTAGTGGACTTGCTTTTGAAAGAAATCACACTTGCTAAACTTAGCATAGAGCTGATGCTCCCTTAGTAATTGAAGTATGAGCCTTATATGTTCTTTGTGCTCCTCCCTGTTCTTGGATTAGATTACGATATCATCAATGAAAACCAATACAATTTTTTCTAGAAATTTGGTGAGTACATTATTCATCAAGCAAATAAAAGTGGCGGGGGCATTGGTTAACCCAAATGGCACCACCACAAATTCGTAGTGACCATACCTCGTCCTCAAGGTTGTTTTGTGGATGTCTTCATCCTTAATCCGGACTTGATGGTAGCCCGATCTTAGGTTGATCTTTGAGAATATGGATGCACCTCCCAATTGGTCAAACAATAAGGATGATTTTAAGGATGAAAAATTATTTTAAAATGTAGAAACCTTGGCGAATCTTACTAATATTTCATATGACAACTATAAATGTTTGGCGATATTTTTGTAAAATTATTCAAATTTATAAGGATTTTATATAGTTTGTATAAACTTTTGGCGATTTTTAAGGTAAAATAATTTTATCCTATAGAATTTGGGTGAATTGTTTTTAGAATAGAGAACACTTTTTTGGGAAAAACCTTGGAAAATTAGCCCACGAGTGAAATTTAGCCTCTAGAATCATTCTTGTCGAATAGGTCATCGATTCTTGGTAAGGGGTACTTGTTATTTATGGTTTCCTTATTGATTTTTCTGTAATCTATGCACAGTCGGAGTGTGCCATCTTTCTTTTTCACAAACAGGATGGGCTCTCCCCACGGAGATACATTGGGTGAGATGTAGCATTTGTCCATCATCTCCTTTAGCTATAGCTTGAGATCAACAAGCTCTGGCGTGTTCATTCTGTATGGCATTCTAGATTATGGTACCGCTCCCAGTGTAAGTTCTATTGAGAAGTCAATATCCCTTCTCGGAGGTAGACTTAGTACTTCTTCTGGGAATACGTCCTTGTATTCTCTTAATATGGGGTGGTCCTCTAGGTTTGGTTTGTCATTTTCAACGGATTCCAACACCTGTATTGCACATAAGGAACACCCTTTTCTACAATACTTCTTCATTTGAAGGGTCAATATTTTTCTCACTAAGATAGGCTTCTGAATCCCTTGGAGGGTCATCTTTCTCCCTTCTTTGTTTACACATTCTAAAGTTTTATGATAACATTCCATTTTAGTTTTCTGAGCATCCAACTAGTCCATACCAATCAACAAGTCATAAGATCCCAAGGGAAGTATGTTAAGGGTCGCTCGGGTGGGAAATCCACCTATGATGAATTGGCAGGCTGGTATAGCCTCTGCCACCTTTCTTTTGGTCCGAGTGGCTAGTTGTACCAACCATGGTTTAACATGTCTAATTGGTTTCACTTTACACTTATCGACAGTCTGAGGGGCTACATAACTCAAATTAGAACCTGGGTCAATTAAAATAGAAATTGGATGGTTGGCGACCATACCTTCCAGCTCCACTACTGAAGCTTGGTGGTCAACTTGATTATTGTCCAGGGCTACATAGATTCATGGCATGCTCCTAGTCACATCATTGATGGTGATAGCTTCTTGGATATTGTAGACCCCCTTACTATTTTGTTGTCTATGTGGGAAGTACCTCAACCTATGATTTTATCCACAACCCCATCATTTTAAGGGTTCCTTCTTTAGGTTATCGGTCTTTATGGGGGCTGTCTGAAAAGGTTTATTTCCACTTTGAGAGGGGAAATTTTTTTGATATACACTTCTAGAAGGAAGGCTCCCCTTAGAATCCTTTCCATAGTTCTTAAATCTTGAAGAGTTAAACATTTTCTTCTGGAATCCCGAACTATTATTTTTCTTATAGTCCTCATGGGATCTTGTCTTGCTCCCAAATTGTTCATAACAATACCTTGCCTTCCGGATAGCTTCTTCTAAGGTCCTTGGTTCGTCCAACTCAATCCTATATTGGTAGGTCTGAGGTAACCCACTAATGAACCGTTGAATTTTTTCTTTTTCATCTTTTATGTGGGGTACATACCTCAGTAGTTCAAGGAATTTATTGATAAATTTCTCTATGGTTAGATGCCCCAGTCGGAGTTCATAAAATTCCTTAGTTTTCCCATCCATGTATTTTTCTGATAGATACTGCTTCCTGAAGTATTTCTCAAACTGTTTCCATGAAAAGTCCTTCTCATGGACTCCTTTCACATTCCTAAGGTCTTCCCACCATATGGAATCCTTTCCATTCAGGTTGAAGATGGCTATTCGAGCCTGCAAGTTCTCGGAGTAGTCATGGCCTCTGAAATACTTCTTTCAACCAAGTNTGTTTCTTTCCTTTCTTCTGAGAATGCGAGCTAGCCCTGCTACTAGAAGACCCTTCGAAGTTATCAGCTTCCTTTCCATAGGACTCTCTCGATGAGTTTCCCCTACCTCCCAGTGGGGTCACTTATGGAGTCATGTTTTCGGGTCTCAGGTGGACTCTGACATCTCTTCTTGTGTCATCGGTCCGCATGACTGGTTGTGGGTTTGTGCTGCAGTTGCCTCTATATGTTGGATAAGAACTGTAGAAAGACTGAGTTAATTTCTATTTGTTTCTCTTGCTCCTTTATCAATCTCTCATTGTCAGCCTTGAATCTCTATAGCTCGGCCCTGAGGATTCTTACAGTTTCAGCCAAATATGGAGGGGTTTCCACCACCCTCCTTTCATCATATTCCTCATCTCTATTGTGGGATCCATCCCCCACTTCATGACACATCATCATCCTTTAGTATTGGGGTATTCCCATGATTCACTGACTGTTCAAGTGTTTCCAAAATAACTTATAGTTAGCTAACATTCTATTAGTTCATGAACAATACATGGTTTAATTTCTTAATGTACACACACAGTAGAAGGTTTTCATTCCTTTCCTTAATAACATTTTTAAATCAAACCTCTTAAGAGAGAGGTAATGTAGGGGGTCACTCTTTTGAAAGTACTCCAAATAGAGTTATTTAAGCGACTCATCCATGAGCCCAAGCAGGCCAAGTGTTGTAACCATGCTCTGATACCATTTTGTAACACACCCACGACGACAAATAAAAATTTTCTCCTTTATGAAGGTACAGAACCCCCAAATTCCTACGGGGCCCTAGCGTAAGCGAACTCTTCCCTTATCCTCCTCCATGTGACCACTACCCGTGACCATAGGCTTAACCTAAATCACATTTTATGACTTCGGAAATTTTGATGCAAGGCGCCCCAACACCTCCAACTCTCGAGTTCTAAAAGGGATTAACAACCATTATCTCCTTCCTTTGGCCTCCATCCATGTGACCATTTACTATGACCCAGAGGCTAACTCCAAGGCACGTCAGAACTTCAAATGTCGCGAGTTCATAGAACTCTTACCTCTGATTTCCCAAGTTGCAAAATCTCGACAAGGTTAGATTTACGGTTCAGCTTCGTCCTTCGATCAATGGCTGTGATTGTTTCCCCCATTTTTTTTTTCTTCGGCGACCTTCGCATAGGACCATATGCGATGACCGAATACCTAGACTATAGGTGGCTAGTATGGCACTTCGGAACCTCAGAATTCAGGGTTCTTACTCACATGATCCATTCTCCCTAGTATACTAAACCCCAAAGTGAAGGATTCGGTGCCCCATGTGTCCTGTCACAAATGGATAGGATGAAATTCGACAATTCGGCCTTTAGGAGTTTCTACAACTCTTGCCTTTGAAATCCCCGACATGCGAATTAGTGAAATGTTGATATTTCACCACGTGTCCCTTCCAATGGATGGCTCAGGTCATATCACATTTTCACGTATCACGAGTTCCTAGAGCTCTACCCTTTCACTTCTATGATGTGCAAGTCAGTGAAATGTTGATCGCTCGCCACACGTCCTTCCCAACACCAATGGCTAGGATCAACTCCCCTCTTTCCCTTGCAACACTTCCGAAGTTCAAATCCTCGAACTCTCGAATCCCTTGCCATCTGTCTACCTTGACAATGGACGGTCCCGATGATATTAGAAATTCAAGACTTGGCAAGGTCCATTCTCTTGCATAATTTTGAAGGGCTTAAACCCCATGCACCTTTTTTGGACCCAATGGTTGTTGGTCCTCACAATCCGATCTGACGACCTAGATCTGATCTCCTCCTGCGCTTTGGCTTTCTCAAATCTCTAAGTGCCAAAGGTTATGACATTTGATCCTTCGACGAACCCTAGACTTTGGGTCTCGTCTGAGTTTCTTAAAACGCTATCTCTCTTGAGATTTTGGACTTAGAATAAGTCTACTCCGACTCACTCCTTGTACTAAACCACTCATGTCAGATCGATAGTCAAGGAGGGTTCTGATAGATCCTTGGACATATGGACATATTTCATCGTTTCTTGCGAATACTGAAGGAGTTGAGGCGTTAACACCTGCGCTCCCTCTTCAAATCTAATGGTCATGATAGGCCTCAAACCCTTCCAAAAGGATCTCGTCCGCTTGTCTTCCAAACGAATGGGTATTCCCTTTTGATATTTGAAACTTGCTATCCTTCTTAAACTTAGGCAATGAAATTCAACCCCTTAGGACTTCGAGCTCCCAAGGTTTCTAAACCTTCAAAATTAACTCCTTCTTGCATAAGATTCCTAGACCCCAGTCACATGAGCCTTCAGATGATTCTTGGGTAATTATCCCTACTCTTATTCAAGCTTCTGCATATGGCTCGGGTATGGTTCAAAGTTCCTTAGACTACTAGCCTGAATGAAGTGCCTTCCTAATTTGGCGAGCTATGAACTCTGGGATAGGGGTAAGGTAAACTTGTGAGTTTACTGTAAGGGTAGCCATTTCAAGGAACTCACTTTGACTCTGGGATGTGATTTAATTCCCCTGGAAAGGTGCCTTCGAGAAATTAAACCAGAACACAATGAGATTCAAGTAGATGGGACAATTCTTAAGGGAACAAACTCTTATTTTGGAATTATTCATTTTGTACATAAACCGATTATGGACATATAAGTATAAACATGCATCCATTATTTCCAATCCAAAACACAAGGCAATCACTTCTATATAGAAACCATTTATGAACGTATAAACATGAGCATGCATCCATGTTTTTCAATTCAAAATACAAGGCATAAAAAACTTATCAGAACCACAAGGTGTGATGCGACTGCTGAGAGGGGTGCTCGTTTCTACCCAACCATAGGCTCAGTCACTCCCAATGAATTTATCACTGGCCACCCCGAGCTTAGTCTACAATGCTTTGAGATTCAATTTCTTACTTCCATCTCAACATAAGTTAGGGACGAAGGTTACTCTCCTTCTCCCTATACAGGAATAGACGAGGACAAAGGTTACTCTCCCTCTCTTGACTCAGTCTCCATTCTCTATGATCAAAACTCACTTTTCACTTTCGATCCTTCCTCGGACCCAAGAGTTTTTTCTCTCATCTCTTCCTTCTCTGCCGACCACCCCCCTATCCACCACGCTTCCCTTCTTGCATTCCTCAGAATTGTTGTGTGTGGCTCGAATCCCCTCGTCCGTGGTCAGGTCCGAAATCCATACCGATGGTAAGTTTTCCCCATCCCTCATTAACTCTTGAGGAGGCCCTTCCCACCTACCAGCCTGACCGGAATTCATTCCTAGTCAGAGGGTTGTTCTGATATGAGCAACATTAAATCCAGCATGGTACTGGTTCAGTGAAGGTTATCGCAACCATCCTAGGTCCCCTCCACCACCTTTTCATTAGCAATCTTAGTATCTCTTTCTTAGCACGTCCCCTCTCTCAGCAGTCATGCAACATGTTTCTATTATCTATTAAAATAACAGGATTTACATTCATTGATCTTTATATAAAGGTCCACCAAATTAAACACTCACACTTTGAGTTTTCTATAGTTCCTGAC
Organism: Picea mariana; assembly: GCA_032191745.1. Classification (NCBI taxonomy): domain Eukaryota; kingdom Viridiplantae; phylum Streptophyta; class Pinopsida; order Pinales; family Pinaceae; genus Picea; species Picea mariana. The sequence continues at coordinate 10,427 of JASDQU010302362.1, read as the reverse complement.
CAATAAAGTTATATTCAATAAAGTTCCTGGAAGTTCGAGGATTTGAACTTCGGAAGTGTTGCAAGGGAAAGAGGGGAGTTGATCCTAGTTGTTGGTGCTGGGAAGGACGCGTGGCAAGCGATCAACGTTTTGTTGACTTGCACATCAGAGAAGTCAAAGGGTAGAGCTCTAGGAACTTGTGATACGCAAAATCATGATATGACCTGAGTCTTCCATCGAAAGGGACACACGGAGAAATATCAACATTTCATTGATTCACACGTCAGGGATTTCGAAGGCAAGAGTTGTAGAAACTCTCGAAGGCTGGATTGTCGAAGTTCATCCTAGTTGTTGGCGATAGGAAACACGGGGTACCAGATTCTTTGTTTCGAGGTTTAGTATACCGGGGAGAATGGATCATGTGAGTAAAAACCCCGAATGTCAAGGTTCCTAAGTGCCATACTAGCCGCCTGTAGTCTAGGTATTCAGTCATCGCATATGGTCCTATGAGAAGGTCGCCGAAGAAAAAAAGAGTGGGGGGGGAAACAATCATAGTCGTTGATTGAAGGAGGAAGATGAACCGTAAATCTAACCTTGTCGGGATTTCGCGACTCGGGAAATCATACGTAAGAGTTCTGCGAACTCATGAAATGTGAAGTTTCGATGCACCTTGGAGTTAGGATCCGGGTCATAGTAAATGATCACATGGATGGAGGCCAAAGGAAGGAGCTAACGATTGTTAAGCCCTTTCAAAACTTAGGATTTGGAGGTGTTGGGGCGCTTTGCATCGAAAGTTCCAAAGTCATGAAACACGACGTTCCATTTAGGTTAAGCCTATGGTCACAGGTAGTGGTCACATGGAGGAGGATAAGGGAAGATCTCGCCTACGCTAGGCCCCTGTAGGAATTCAGGGGTTCTGTCCCTTGAGAAAGGAGAAAAAAATTATTTTCCATCGTGGGTGTGTTACAAAATGGTATCAGAGCATGGTTACAACACTTAGCCTTCTTGGGCTCATGGATGACTCTCTTAAATAACTCTATTTGGATTACTTTCAAAAGAGTGACCCCCTACCTTACCTCTCTCTTAAGAGGTCTAATTTAAAAATGTTATTAAGGAAAGGAATGAAAACCTTATACTGTGTGTGTACATTAAGAAATTAAACCATGTATTTTTCATGAACTAATAGACTGTTAGCTAACTATAAGTGTTTTTGGAAACACTTGAACACTCAGTGAATCAGAAGAAGACCCCAATACTAAAGGATGATGACATGTCATGAAGTGGGGGATGGCTCCCACAATAGAGACAAGAAATCTGATGAAAAGAGGGCGGTGGAAACCCCTCCAGATCTGGTTGAAACTGTAAGAAGCATCAGGGCCGAGCTACAGAGTTTCAAGGCTGACAACGAGATATTGATAAAGGAGCAAGAGAAACAAACAAAAATTAACGTAGTCTTTCTACAGAGCTTATCTGACATACAAAGGCAACTGCAGCATGAACCCGCAACCAGTCATGTGGATCGACGACACAAGAAGAGAGGTTAGAGTCCACCTGAGACCCGANCGAAAACATGACTCCATAAGTTACCCCACTGGGAGAAGTACTGCAAAGAAGGTCCAACCTAGAGACAGGAGACACTCATCGGGAGATTCCTCTGGAAAGGAAGTTGATAACTCCGAAGGGTCTTCTAGTAGCAGGGCCAACTCGCATTCTCAGAAGAAAGTAAAGAAACAAAAGCGTTCCAAAACCCATGGTCCTGACTACTTCGATAACTTGAAGGCTCGAATAGCCATCTCAAGCTAAATGGAAAGGCTTCAATATGGTGGGAAGACCTTAGGAATGTGAAAGGAGTCCATGAGAAGGACTTGTCATGGAAACAGTTTGAGAAATACTTTAGGAAGCAGTATCTGTCAGAAAAATACATGGATGGGAAAACTAAGGAATTCTATGAACTCCAACTGGGGCAGCTCACCATAGAGGAATTTGTCAATAAATTCCTTGAACTACTAAGGTATGTACCCTACATAAAAGATGAAAAAGAAAAAATGCAGCAGTTCATTAGTGGGTTACCTCAGAACTACCGACATAGGATTGAGTTCGACGAACCAAGGACCTTAGAAGAAGCTATCTGGAAGGCGAGGTATTGTTATGAATAGTTTGGGAGCAAGACAAGACCCCATGAGGACTAGAAGAAAAATAATAGTTCGGGATTCCAGAAGAAAAGGTTTAACTCTTCAAGATTTAAGAACTATGGAAAGGATTCTAGGGGGAGCCTTCCTACTAGAAGTGTATATTAGCAAAATTTCCCCTCTCAAAGTGGAAATAAACCTTTTTAGACAACCCCCATAAAGACCGATAACCTAAAGAAAGAACCCTTAAAATGATGGGGTTGTGGAGAAAATCATAGATTGAGGGACTGCCCACAAACACAACAAAACAATAAGGGGCTCTACAATATCCAAGAAGCTACCACCGTCAATGATGTGGCTAGGAGCATGCCACAAATTTATGCATCCCTAGACAATAATCAAGTCGACCACCAAGCTTTAGTAGTGGAGCTGGAAGGTATGGTCGCCAACCATCCAATTTCTATTTTAATTGACCCAGGTTCTAATTTGAGTTATGTAGCCCTTCAGACTATTGATAAGTGTAAAGTGAAACCAATTATACATGTTAAACCATGGTTGGTACAACTAGCCACTGGGACCAAAAGAAAGGTGGAAGAGGCTATACCAGCCTACCAATTCATCATAGGTGGATTACCCACCCGAGTGACCCTTAACATACTTCCCTTGGGATCTTATGACTTGTTGATTGGTATGGACTGGTTGGATGCTCATAAAATTAAAGTGGACTATTATCTTAAAACTTTAGAATGTGTAAATGAAGAAGTGAGAAAGATGACCCTCCAAGGGATTCAGAAGCCTGTCTCAGTGAGACAAATATCGACCCTTCAAATGAAGAAGTATTGCAGAAAAGGGTGTTCCTTATATGAAATACAGGTGTTGGAATCCATTGAAAATGACAAACCAAACCTAGAGGACCAACCCATATAAAGAGAATACAAGGACGTATTCCTAGAAGAAGTACCAGGTCTACCTCCAAGAAGGGATGTTGACTTCTCAATAGAACTTACACCAGGAGCAGTACCAGCATCTAGAATGCCATACAGAATGAGCACGCCAGAGCTTGTTGAGCTCAAGCTACAACTAAAGAAGATGATGGACAAAGGCTACATCTGACCCAGTGTATCTCCATGGGGAGCACCCGTCCTGTTTGTGAAAAAGAAAGATGGCACACTTTGACTGTGCATAGATTACATAAAACTCAATAAGGAAACCATAAAGAACAAGTACCCCTTACCAAGAATTGATGACCTATTCGACCAATTGGGAGGTGCATCCATCTTTACAAATATCGACCTAAGATTAGACTACCATCAAGTTCGGATTAAGGATGAAGACATCCACAAAACAACCTTCAGGACGAGGTATGATCACTACGAATTTGTGGTGGTGCCATTTGGGTTAACCAATGCCCCCGCCACTTTTATGTGCTTAATGAATAATGTACTCAACAAATTTATAGACAAATTTGTATTGGTTTTCATTGATGATATCCTAATCTACTCCAAGAATAGGGAGGAGCACGAAGAACATCTTAGACTCGTACTTCAAGTACTAAGGGAGCATCAACCAGGGGTGATTTTAAGAACCCCCCCTAAATTTATATGTATAATAAATGGGCGAATTCCCATGATACATAGGAAAAATTGAAGGCTATTTTATCAATAATATAAA
>JASDQU010302357.1:0-13885 GCA_032191745.1 Picea mariana | reverse complement strand
CATGTTCATGACTCTCTTCATGAGCCATACTTGGTGAATGCCTCCTTAAAACTTGCGGTGATGGTATATGTTTTCTCTTTGAAGGATGAGAACTTGGCTCTACAAGTTGACCTTTTCCTCTTGTGAGTTTCAACCTTGTGAGCATCATAAAACAAAACACTTGCAAATAATCAAGTCTTCAAAAACCTATGCTCTGATACCAACTTGATCTAAAAATGAAGAAGACTTGTATTCTTGAAAATATTTGCAAGTAAAATTTTATGTGTTAAAATGCAAATGGATCATCTTTGCAACATAATTTTTAATAGGATTTACTCATTCAAGATGCATATAAACAACAGCATAATCAATGAACATAAAACACATAACACAACAAATGATAAAGGAGTTCACCCCTCTCTTGGGCTACATCTCCTGGTCCAGCTTCCAATGGATCATTTGTATTATTTTCTCAAAGTGATAAAAAAAATGTTCTTTACAATGCTCAAAATGTCAAATAGACTGCTCCAATGGCTTCAGAACATCCAAAAACCCCTAGTTGGGTTTTTTCGACACCTCGTTTGGCCAAAAAATGAAGAAGATAGGCTTCCTGGAAGTCCCCCCTTCAAGCATGTTGTCTTTGCATCTACAAAACGTACCCTTGTTGGCTCAACCTAGACCACATGCATATTTAAGCATAAAAACCTAGCACTAGATGCAACCGCATGAACCGTGCAAACTGTAGGACAGTTACAGGTGCACCTAGCCACTAACCATCAAGGGCCAGGTCATATGACCCATGCGTCCACGCGCTAGCATTAACATAGGCTCCTGTTACATAAGCCAATGGTCAAAGGCCAAATGGCGGGTCGTTGATATAACTATTGGAACAAACACAACCATGTGCGCATGTCCATATGATATAGTTGTGGGTTATATGTAACATATCATGCGACTAAGGGCTGGGTCTAAGCCCCGACCCGGTCGCGCCCCAAACCAGACACATATACAAACACACACACACACACACATATATATATATATTGCACCATATATATAACAAGGAATAACTGGTGGCGCATTGGTTGGTGGCTCTTTGCCAAGTCTTTGCCCCTGCTCGGAGGTTGCGGGGTCGACTCCGGCCAACGACATAAGTTTTAAACCAATAAATGGATGACATGTGGAAACCATTGACTAGGCCATGTGTCGTCATTCCATTCGCTGCCAAACATGCCAAGTCACTTGCCAACTGTATGAATGCCTGTCTTCCATGTGTCATACGGCCTGCCACATCAGTGTTCGTATGGACTATATGGACTGTACAGCCAACAACCCTTTTTTTTGCCTGTTTGTAAATTTGAACAGAATGCGATATCTCTCACTCCCGATGTCCGTTTGAACCCAAATGAGTTTTGTTGAGTTCATAACGACGAGGCCTATGCACTCGTTCGATTTGAAGCGATTCTGAGCACTTTTAATTTTTGAGCAAAATTTGATCCCCTGATCAATGTTTTCTTTGACATTGATGTCAAACGAGGAGAAAAGGTCTGGTTTGAATGCTACAGTTGGAGGTCTAAGAAGAATAGTGCAGCCATTCAAGGTTTCCATCAATGCCAAAGGGGGATATTGTTGGCATGTTTATAGGTAGAGTGTTCTTGTCATTGATGGAAAGAACAACAACGATGTTGGCAAGTTTACAGGCAAAGTGTGCATGGAAAGAACAACAACGAAGACTCAAAAGAGAAATCTCGAGAAGATCAGGAGGAATAGCATAGATTTGTGTGCATAATGTAAGTGTGCATCAGGGTTGAGGGAAAATTTTTCCAAATATTAGGAGAGATAGTACTTTGAGTTGTGTTGACGAGATCCCATACATCAAGGCTCGCAGAAGGATCAAAGGTTGAAAAACCTTTGACACTTAGAAAATTTTCCAATTTCAGAGGATGCATAAGATCAGGAGGAGGAGTGATAGTGGTCATTGGATAACCAATCCTAAATACCTGATGTCTGTTATAACAGAGTCCAGTGACTAGAGGAAGTGCAGAGGAGGAGTACAGATTTGATCCATAGGATATGAACGCCAAGGACCAACAATCGTCGGATCTAGTATAACTGTGAAGAGGATAATCACTGAGAGCTATCCTCCAACTCCGCAAAATGATTTGATTTGTTGGATCTAGTGGACACGTGGCGAGAGATCAACATTTCACTGACTCAGGAGCTGGAGAAGTCAAAGGTGAGAGTTGTAGGAACTCACGATATGAAAAATTGTGAAATGATCTGAGCCATTGGATCCATAGGACACATAGTGAGAGATCATCATTTCATGGACTCATGTGATGGAGAATTCAAAGGTGAGAATTGTAGGAACTCGCGATATACGAAGTTGTGAAATGATCTGAGCCATCAGATCATCAAGGATATGAACTGTTGATATGAAATGAAGTCTGATTCCGCGATATTGATCACAGTCATCGATCAGAGGGAGAGATCTAGAACATTGATCTGATATGAATCATTTCAGAGTTTTTTGAGTTGGGAGTTTCAAAGACAACTCATAGCAAGAGTTTGCGATATGCGAAATCGCAACGCACCCCTCTTTCTTGGCCCTTGGTCACAACTGGTAGTCACATTGATGAAGGTTAAGGGAGGATCTAGCACATCACTAGGATTTACAATGGAGATCACCAAAATCGTGAAATGCCTTTTCAAATAGGGTTGTGGTCACATCTAGTGGTCACATCAGTAGAAGAAAAGGGAAGGAGCTAGCATTGCTAGGATCCACCTCAAAGTTTAATGATTTGAGAGATTCAAGGAAACTCACAGTAGGAAATTGCGAAATGCGAAATCATGATTTGATCGTAACCTTTGATAAAAGGGAAAGATCTAGATCATTAATATGATATGAAGTATTTCAGATTTTGTGAGTTGAGAGATTCAACGCAACTTATAGCAGAAGATCAAGAAATGGGAAATTGAGAAGCACCCTAGTGCATGGCTCTGGGTCACAGCGAGAGGTCACGTGAAGGAAGGGGCTTAGAATCCAAAGAATCCATAATTGACTGGCTATAACTACCACAACAAAGTGATTGCATCATCCAGAGAACTTGAGGAGTTGGAGGGTGATCGCCAGAGAAGCTGAAGAGTCTCAAGGTAACTTCCAGTGGAATGAAGACTGATCACAGAGACAATTGACAGATGAAAAAGTGTCGAAGACTGTAACTGCAACAAAGAGGATAATCTCTATTGTTATAGAGAAGATGAAGAGTCGCACTGCTAGTTCAGGTAGAGAATATTAGGATAATCCCAATGATGATGAACACATGGAGCTAATGGCCAGAAAATATGAAGAGTTTGTATGATGATCACGTAGAGGACTTGACGTGAGAAAGTGATGCACAACAGAGAGGTGAAGGAATTTTGCTAGTGAGCTATATAGTCATAAGGAAGAGATGTAGTGAACAACATGCAGAGGCATTGCACAGAGGAGGCAGTTGATGCACAGAGAATATAAAAATGCAGAACAAAGAAGGGATGAGTGTTGTTGTCGAGAGGGATTTATGCAAGTAGAAGAAAGCTTTGTACAACAACTGAAATGCACAAAAGAGGCATAGTGCATAGAATGGAGATGGAGCACATAGCATAAAAGAGAGGATAACAAAAAGAACAAGTGGGGCAAGCAGAGAGACATTGATGCAGTAGAGTAGAGCATTGTAGCAAAACAATGATGAGACTGGTAAGCCATAGATAAATTTTGTATCACTATGATAAATTCAAGAAATAAAATATTTATATTCCATGGTCCTAGGGAGGTTTTAGGGAGGAATGGTGTCCTCAGAGTTTCAAGTGGGTGATTGAACACAGAGAGTTGTAGCTTCCATCTGGTTGGAGCCAGAAAAACTAGGGTGGTAGGGTGGTGTAAGGGAGAACTATTGTTCTCTATTATACAGGTCAGTGCCTATGTGACTGGAAGTTGGTGCTTCCATCCAATTGGTGCTGGAACACTCAGGGAGTTGGTGCTTCCTTCTAGTGGGTGCTAGAGAAACTAGGGACTTGGTGCTTCCTTCTAGTGGGTGCTAGAGAAAGTAGAGAATTGGTGCTCTCAGCAAGTTGCAACTTGCAAAACATAGGTTGTAGCCTCAAGAGGAGTTGGAGCTCATAAGAATGATAATGTGAAGAAAATAAATATTACTTATCATATCAAGAAGAAGAGTTTTTTCCCTTTATGGGTTTCCTCAAGAAATATTTGTCTCTGTATATTTCATGTGTGTGACTTATGTTTAATATTCTATTGCTTACTTCTCTGCATCATTGTGATCCTCATTCAGTGTTCTGTGAAGATTTTAAAATGGGCATAATTATTTAAGCATAGTAACAACTGATTCACCCCCTCTCTCAATTGTCCAACACATGGAGTATTTGCAGCCACATACATGGCTATCAAAGTTTTGGTAATGAAGAACATTTCTCAAAAATAAACTCCACAAAGAATTGCTTTGGGGTTGATCTTGACTATATCTTGTATATTTGAGTTTTAAGTATGAGATATTTGAGGTTGACTTATCAATTTCTCTTTTATTATGAATTGCAGTACTCTATTAAAATTATTCTAGATGATTAAATCATTCTCTCCTATTTCTCAATAAGAAGATATGTATGCACTTATATACTATTAAGAAGATTGTGTGTGATGTTTATCACAATTTAATTATGATGTTGAAGCCCTCCTTCAATCTTTTCTTATTGTAAAAAGACTTTTGATGCACATAAAGATCATATTGGGTTATTGAAGAGCCATTTTGATATAAATCCAAGTAATAAAGATTTCGGGTTTGCTTCCTAACACACTCCCTAATCCAAGATATTCAAAGATATATATTTTATCCAAAGAGGAGAATCACCTATCTAAAAACAAAGGGGGACTAATGTCCTCATGAGGTTTCCATTTTGGTCCTGACAGATGTTATGAGGAAAATCACTCTGTGGCATGGGGTAAACCACAACATATGGAAATGAATGCAGAAATAAACTCTTATCTCAAGTATGCTATATAAACAAATATGCTAACAAGACAATATAAAGAGCCTACCTCGTCTAGATGTTCGATGAAGTCCATTGTTTAGCACTTGAATCAAAGAAATACACATAAAAATTGTTCTCAACAACCAATATACACAAGCATATGGTGATAATATATAAATTTATCACATTCAATAGCATAATCCATCAATATTCATAAAAAAAAATGCCCATCGAATAAAAATTCAAATATTTGCAAGACATTAATTAGACAAGAATATAGTTTTTCTATTAAAATGTAATCAACATAAGTGTATGAATGACAAACTTTCATGTTGGCACATTCGAAACCGAGAAGCTAATTCCCTTCCAGCTGGACCTCCACCACTTCAATCTTCCATCAAAGAAAAGCTCATATAAGAGAGACAATGAGGTTATCCATCAAATAGGGAAGATCTTGGGGGTTGAACAAAGTGACTAGACTTAAAAGGACAAAGGGATGCAGACTCAATATGAAGTGAATAATTTATCTAGAGTAAATTTTCTCTCAAATTTGAATTCTTCTCTCATCTTTTCCACAACTTGGATAAGGCCAATTTATAGCCTTCAAATGGAACTGAAGGGTTGAGTTCAGACATTTCCAGTATATGGAAGGTCAAGGATTATGGTTCCCATGACGTGACATGAAAACCCGACACATTTTTTTCATTTTGGGCACAAAACCCTATGTATGCTGGTTGTAATGGTGCAACCTACATATACGCATGTTTTATAGCTTTTAAGACACGTATATTTGGAAAAATACAATTTGTATATTTTGGAATTGCAAAAATGGACTTCAAGTCTACAGAGGGAAATGGAAAAGGCCTTCTGAGCAAGTTTGCATAGGGTGAGGCAAATATTTCTATAACAGATGCCCCCTAATGTGTGAGGTCAGAGGAGTATCTATGATGGCTGAAATATATTATAATTCCTAGAAGTGGAGTAATGGAGACCCAGTTGGATGAACTAGTTTCTCATAAGAATATTACAATCCATATTGAATTTGCGCACATGGCTTCCAATTTGAATTATAGTGCAGATCCATGTGAAAATATACCAAAAATATATTCATGGCCATGAATGGTAAATACAAAAGTAGATACATGCCATAGGATGTCATAGTCACGAACAAGGCCCAGTGAAAACCAATCTCAAAATAAAAATGAAGATATTTGTATACAATGGAGTAGAATCTGATCTCCCATGATCATTGAAGTCATATAGGTACTGGTCCAATGAAAGATAGCAACATCTCAGAAAATTTGTGACTATGAAATGATGTCTTCAAGTCCTCTACACGATCCACCAAAGGTGAAAATATACATTATTTGAATACAGGACTTGAGGTCAAACACAATGAGACTTTGTTTGATTACCAGTCATTAAATTATACCATTAAAAAATGTGAGACAACCTACCGATAATGAAAGTAGGTATAAAGGAACCAAGTACATTCTTGCAAGTGTGAATAAAGGAGTTGAGGTTGAACACTTGAAGAATACATGAATCATAAGACATTGATGTATTCCCAACTGTTGATGATGAGAGAACCTTCCACTGATGGCTGCAAACCTCTAGGTACTCATAGGACTCTAGGTCTCGTTTCCAGAATATATGGGTTGAAGTTGATGGAAGGAGACCCACTGAAAGGAGAGCATTAAGGAATCTCTCATCATTCAACATGAGGTACAAAGTAGGATCTTGATGATTTGGAGGAAACCATACGAAGAACATGTTCATGAACCAACGACCTTGTGCATCTTTCACATGCTCCATATGCAAGTAGTGCACAAAAAAGACCCTCTGAATAACATACAATAAGGAAAACTTCCGACAAAGTTGAGGAAACCATCAATAAGGCTAATGGAATCCAAGAAACTACACGAATCCAAATATATCAATAGATTTCCTATCATCGAACATAAGGGAAACCCCCCAATTAGTGACCAATGAGGAAATGTTGACTGTTGGGTTCAAGGTTACCTACCCATAATGAAAGTAGGACCATGGTGCACGATAGGATTACAACTTCATGTAACTCTTAGACACACTGAGGGTATGGCCGACATGAAAAGTCAAGAGTTCTAAGAAATGGTCGACACAGGCTGATAGACATCCTTTGAACAAGAGCATGAGACACATGGATGAATCTGGCAGCATAGACTCACTGATGAAACTTTGTGATGTAGGAGGAAACAATCAAAATCTCTATAGGGAATGGAAGATTAACCAGTCGGGGGAGTAAAATATAAGTAACGAGCTCAACTTACTAAGGTCATGCTAAACCCAAAATTTTGATGACAAGTGGACTCAAAAGTTTGTGCTTTGTTCAAAGGTGACATGACTGCTTCCAACACAAGATAATATTATTTTCCCTCCCGTATTTTTTTGTTTTCTCATAGTCGAATGAATGCTATGTTACAGAGGAGGAAACGAGTGTCACTAGTAAGCAACTAGTTCCAACTGTGGAACATGCCTATCCTCAATGCAAGGAGGTGCATGCAGAATATGGAAACTAGACAGAATGTTTCCTTTTGGGGTTTAAGGTGTCAAGATTCAAAGGATATAAACAAGGCTCTTCTTGGATGGTGATGAAAATTGTTGAGGTGATAGGATTATAATGTGAAAGAGAGAACCAGAAACAGGCTCAATACAAGAAGCAAGAGAGTGAGATGCAATTACAACTTAACGCCAAAGAATGTCCTTTTTCATAAATTTAGTCAACTTGTTTTGAAAAAGGGTTAAACTTACACCAAATAGATGTCCTTTCAAATCCAATTTACGAGTGTGAAAGAGAAAATTTCACTCGATAATATTTTCTCTTTTTGAGAGAGTCGAAAAAGAGCTTAAACTAGACTCAGAGGATGTTGTTCTAAGCAAAATATAATGGGGGAGGCCAAGGCTCCCATGCAGGAATTCTGTCAAAAGTCAACAACTCACAGATAGATAACACAAGCTTGGGAAAACCCAAATCATTCCAAGTCGAGGAGGATAAAATACTTGCAGAGGTTACCTTATCTACAATATATCAAAGAATACCCCTTATCTAGAAGGGTGTAGAAGAAGGAAGTTGAGGCTCTACAACATCATTCCGATCAAACGAAACCACCCTAGGAATTGGAGGGAGCATACTCGAAGAGAGTAGAATGCTCCCTTTTTTCATAAGGTACATGAATAGAAATTCTAAGGATATGGTCAAAGGACGCATCAGCCTCCAAAAGAAGAGTGGGATTGACTGAAGATTGCATCAACAATGTCACTTCCTTAAACTTGTCTCTCTCCAAGAGAAGAGTGGGATCGACCAAAGATTTCATTGGAATGACCACTTCTTCAACCATTGGTTGAATAGGATTGGAGACAACAAGGTCAAGGGATGCATCACCCCCAAAAATAGGAGTGGTGTCAGCTGAATATTACATTGAAACGACCACTAGTTGAACAAGATGCGAGACAACATGGTCAAGAGACACATCACCCCACAAAAGAAGAGTGGGATCAATCTAATATTGCATCGACATGACCAATGTATCAACCAAAGAAGGAATGTAATGTTGGGAAACCAAAGATGACTCAGAAAAGTAAGGTGATCTTCTTTTCAAGTCCTACAAAAGAACTTGGGCTTACGTCTTATACGTCGAGGCTTCTCAATCATATGAATTGCCCCATCATGACTTGTAGTGGCTAGTGACATGCTCCGAGCATGACTTGCAAAGGCTAGTAGAAAATATCCAACATGACTAACAAAGGTTGGTGAAGAACCTTAAACATGAATAGAAGAGGTTGATGATGAATTCCCAACATGACTAGTATAGGTTGGTGATGAATCCCCAACATGACTAGTAGAGGTTGGTGATGTATGTGCAGTGTGAGTAGCAATGACTAGATTTGTGCCCACTGTTAGCACTCTGTAAATTTGTTTTGGCTGAAAAACAAATGATAGAGGTAATTGTTTCAACTAGCTTTAGAGCCAAGGCACTAGCCTACTCAACTCAAAGAGGGATCTCTCATGTCACTTGATATTTATTTAATGAACAATGGCTAGATTTGTTTTATTTTGGGGATTTTTAATAAAGTTGTTGGCAAGGAAGGGGAGGAACACTTTGGGATATGGAGTCAAAATTCTGAAATTGAATGAAAACATTGACTGGCCTGTAGAATTCTCTAGAGGACAAAGGATAAATGAGGCAATGAATCTGAGTTATAACTTGAATTTAATTAGAGTGGTAAGAGGAAAGAGAAATAGACAACTGCATCAGAGCATTACATGAATGAATTATGAATTAGCTAAGAAGAAACATACACAGTTTAAATTTCTTAAGCCAAGAGCATCAAATGATGAATTCTGGGCCTTTAACTCTTCAATTTAAACAAAATAAAAATGTATATGGAATAAAATATCACAGGAAACACATACAATGAGTGAAGACAAAACTCATATCACCACCATTAGGATATTTTCATAGAGACTTCAAAGCTGTTGCATATGTATTCAATTCAGCCCCAGAAAATTACAATGAAGTTCAGAACAACCAGAACTGTGCCCTTCCAGTTATGCCCATCACTAATACACTCATAACCNTGAAATGAAATGGTTCAGCTTCTACAATGATTACAAATGACAGTTTTCAAAAAAAAACGTTTCATGATCCCTGCAGATTCCTCCGACGCTCTAGCTCCTTCCTCTGCCACATTCTCTTTGAAATGTCATGTATACTCTTTCAAATTTAACCCCATTTATCCATATTCTCATTAAATATTTTGGAATAATATATATGAAATAAAAACAATTCCCAAATATGTTTCTATCCTTTTAGAATTAAATTTCCATAATTTAATTCATGCCCGTGGTTTTTAAAACCATGTCTTGTTTGCCCAATTCACCATTTCATTGTAAACAACATTTATTGTTACCATTTCCCTCGAAAAAAACATTTACTGTGTAATGTTTCTCCAATTTACCATTTCACTATGAAAAAACATTTATTGTGTGTTTCTTCCAGTTTACCGTCTTTGGTAAAATACCTTTTATCTTCTTCTTTTACTTCTGTAAATCTTTGGATAAAGAATTATCCAAGTCTTCGTTCACGTGCATATTCCCATTTAAATCTTTTGCATGGAAATAAGCATTAATGTCTTTAATTTTAAAACTTAAATCTTACCTCTGTAAAACCTTTTCACCATGAAGAGGATTTTCATTTATTATAAATTTTATATTTGTTGTTGAAATGCACTCATGGAAAAATTTCGCACATTAAAAATATGATAAATGGTGCATTTATTACATCTGGCCTTGGTTGGAGTGGTTTAATCCAAACTGCTTTTACCTTCGATGTGCTCCATGTAAAAACATGTGTCCACCAAATAAACCACGGTATTTTTTCCCGACCTGCCTTCACATAATTAACCTCCTCGTTACTTTAATCCCTGATATGTATGTGTGCCCTCCATACAAACTTTGACCTTTACACATTATAAATTGAGGTTTGTGCCCATGATTTGACGTGATTTCATAAATTAAATATTGGATTAAATATTAATATAAATATAAAAATATTTATATTAATAATAAAAAACCCCTTTTTTCTATTTTCGAAGGACTTTGAACATATGAGGCTTAAAACAAGACTTTGTGGATAGGATAAGGGTGCTTAGTAAAAGGAATATTTTTATTTTCAATGGGAATACAAAAATAAGGGTAAAAATGAATGAAGTGATGGAACTAAGGGATTTAGATAAGAATTAAAGCTAGGTATAGGGTTCGGATATTTGCCAACTTTTGACTTGTGGAGTACTGTTGGCAGCCAATTCAATTTTTTCCATTGCCCTATAAGCTGCCTACACCTATGTCTCCTGAACTTCAAATTATCGTCGCATTTTCCAAATAGACAATATTTTAATTTCTTGCGACACTTGCAAATTGGTCTTGATTTAGTTTTCACGACTGTAAGCGTGAAAAATCCTCTATCGTTATTTGAACTGTCATGGTCTTTTATTGATATTTTGAGTGGCACTTTACCTTTGGTTTATCATGTGGCTGAAAAGATTTTTCAAACTTTGCCTATTCTTACTTTAATTGCACAACTTGATTTTTATTTAATTGGTAAAGCATTGATCATATGGAGACTTGCCTAGTCATTGATTTACATATGGGTCATGGTTTTTTTTTGTTTTTATGTATATAATGTGATCCTTATGATAAGATTTATAATATATTGGCTTATCAATTTCATGAAATCAATTGTCACCATGTTTTAAAAACTTTGATCAGAATATTTGATTATGCAATTGCGCGTTGGTTAAACATTTGGGTTTTGATTTACCGTTGAATGACAATGGTTTGAACTATTACAATGGCACATATTTAACTTTGGGTTTGATTTCATATTGAATGTTCATGGTTTCAAACAATACATTGGCGCATTGATATGTTATCCACCGTTTGATTCTTGGGTTGGCCGATTAATATGGTTTGAACGATGTCATGATTGATTGAACAACATTGTACTTTGTCATTACTGTTATGCATGGCGGTGGATAATCCCACCACCCTCGCACGCGTACATTAATTTGTTTCCCCTTTGATTGTTCACAACTGTTAGCCCAAACGATTTTGCTCCTGTGTGTTGTTGTTTTCAATCCAAACCCTGACCATGTGTCCGCACCATGGCTCCAGTCGTAAGGGTTGAACCCAATGGTAGCCATGCTCTGTTGATGTTCGACAGTGCTTACAGTGACCTTGAGGAATTCGGATGGCTCTCGTTCATACAAAAGTTTGATGGCTTTAACCCTTGCGTGGCTCGACAATTCGCATTAACCTTTGATGGCTACTGAGCCAAGGTTGGGGATGTCCAGTTGGAAATTAATGAGCAATTTCTTAGTTTAGCTACAGGTCTGCCTTCCACTGGACAAAAATGGTCCAAAAATTGCAAAGTGGAAGAGGTTCCATGGACGTTTCTCTTCCAGTCGCGTAAGGTTAGCTCCTGCAACAAGGGTTTGCCCGTGAACATGCTCAAGCAACGTTGGCATGATTTGCTGATGTTAGTCAAACAATTTATCACCTGCGAGGGTCGGTATGGTTTTGTTTTCTTATATCACCTTCATTTACTTATGGTTTTCATGGGCTACAAGCTTAATATGCCTTATTACTTGCATAGGAGTCTGTTTAAAATGTCTAAAAGATACAAACGGAACCAGGCCGATAGCAGCCTTTTTCACTTTGGGTTGATTAAAATGATTGTTGTTTATCATTTGGGGTTATACCGAGACTGTTGGAATGATTTTATTACTCGCAATAATTTTGAGGATTCAAACCCACCACAGGTTGACAAACCTGTGGTGAGCAAGGGCAAGTCTGTACCTCCGGTACCCTACAGTGTTCTGTTGCCTAAGCCCTTACCCGACTCACCTCCTGACCTACCCCAATCTATGACCAAGGATGTCGAAACTATTAAACCCATGGGCAAGAAACCTAAAGCCAAACCTACTGCAAATTCCAAAGGCAAAAATAACGCCCGATTAATCTCTCGCATGGAAAGAAACAAACCGAAACCTGTTTTCAACCCTGACCCTATCATTTTGAGTGAAGATTCCGACTCGGAGGTGGAACGTTACCTGACAAGTGAGTATCCCTATTCATAAGGTCATTGTGCCAAACCCACATATGATTTTGTGACAAACCTACTACCTTGCTTGCAAAACAACCCTAATTACCCAGGCATTAAACTGCCTTATGAAACCCCCAGTGATTCGTCAAAACCCTCCCCTGCTCTACCTCAACCAGTTGTGCCACCCTGTGATCAGTGTGGATCATGGTTAGAAAGGTATTATCTTGATGTGCCAATGCTACAGTCCAGAATTCATTCACTAGAGGATCAAGTTGCAAGGCTTACCAGTCAAAAGGCTAAATTGCAATCCACTGATAAGAAACAGAGGACAACAGATTATATTTTGTTTAAGAATGTGGAGTCGGATACAGCGGTCGTGAATTCAAAATTGGCATAGCTCGAGCAACCTCAATGGTATGTCTATCACCTGTTTATATGACAAACTCATAGCTCTATTTGCAGCGTGACACTGTACGCATAGTTTTGTTTTGATTAATCAAATTTCGCTTCAAGTGGTTTTTCTTCGATTCGATTGATTGTGCTATAGATTTGATTGGTTTGATTTTAGCTTAATTGGGGATATTCCGTTGCTAATTGAAGTCACTGTATCTATTATAGACACAAGTTGTTTCACATTTCAATTTTGGACACAATCAATGTTTCGATTCGAATTGGTTACAATGTATATGATATGATTGATGGTTAACTGTTACGGTTTTAATTACATGTGACTTTTGACCAGCTCGGATACAGTTTGGATTATGTTTAAAATAATTCTATTTTATATACACCCAAATCGTGAATAGATACGAATCGTAACAGCTATATCCAGGCAGTTGATTTGCATTGGTCTACTCTACCATACTATCAGTTCGATTCATATTGCAATAAAAATACTGTTTGATTTTGATTTGGGGAACGAAAGTGACTATACCAAGGATAACGATTTGTTTCTAAAATTAACTCAGTCATGATTTGCTTCGATTGTTGCCCAGTTTATGATTATCACTGTTGTTGATGGTTGTGATCACTATTTGATCATGTCTATTGACTGTGTAACGCTCAGCGATCGAAACCTATGGCAAAGTTTGATGTTGTTATGAATGTTTTATTTGACTATAATCGTAACAGTCTTTCAATCTTGGTATTTGATTAAAACAACATGAATCTTATGCACATTGTTACAGCCGTAACAAATCGATTATGGTTGTGTTGGATTACGATTGTGTTGGATTACATCG
>JASDQU010302356.1:3527-13784 GCA_032191745.1 Picea mariana | reverse complement strand
GGTTAACATGCAAAACTCAAATCCAAACGTCAACTAGCTCTGATACCACTTGATCCGTAGGATCTTTTAAATGACTATGGTTGAGTTTTAATTTTGCATGCGTTAATTAACCATTTGAGAAACTTAGTGAAAGAATGAGGAAAGAAGAGGAATTATAACATCCATATACACATTTTCAGATCTGAAATGAAAGAATAAACAGTAAACCATAACACGCAGATTGATAACGGAGTTCGGCACAACTTTGCCTACGTCTCCGGGCCTTTGTCTCTGTGCGGGAGGCTTCTTTATTTCTGTTCAAATTCTCAAAAGTACATCACTGCAATGCCAAATGGCTACAAGACTGATCTAGTCATGTTCGTCCAGATCTCAAGAACCCTACAAAGAAAACGGCACACAAAACGGACGTCCGGAGCTCCCAGAAATGATCCGACAGCGTCTCCTCCTCAAAAGCTTCTCTACATCAAAATGACTTTTGCTTGGCTTTTCTCCAGCATAACTCTGCTTTGACTGCTCTCCCATGGCCTCAAACAGGCCTGGTTTATATATCCTTGAAGTTGGTTGCTCAACTCCAAGTTCCTTCAAGAATTTGGCCTCCAAAAATGCCCAATATCCTCCAAAAATGGATAGAATCAACCAAATATAGGCATAATAACAATAAAATTCCAAAATATTGTTATAAAACCCACTTTTTATATAAAAATCGGGCGCAGCCCCCGAACCCTGGGTGCGCGCCCCCTCTAGCTGGTCGTATGGATGCCATATGGCCATGTGCCATGGCGCTGGCCCCCCCTTCTCGCGCTCCAGCCTCGGTCTTGTGGCGTTCCAATAGGACCCGTGGCTCAACTTTCCGCGCGTTTGGTGGATTAGTTCTGGGTCACATGGGATCGTTGGCGCGTAGGCACAAATCCATGGGCCAACCATTATATAACGCCCGTATTTTAAAACCCCCGCTACACATTACATGGAAGGGTCATGTGGTTGGCGCCGAGGGCTGGGGCTAAGCCCCGACCCTTTTTACCGCCGCATGAACCATTGTGTAAATTCAAATACAAAATGTGCAATATGTTTTACAAGCACCACCGACCGCCCGGGTGGCTAGCCCATTCTGCCAGTCCGTTTGCCCAGTCGGGAGGTCACTGGTTCGACTCCCGTGCACACCACAATTTTAACACATAAACCAACAACCAACCACACGATGCCACGTGGTAGCCTGTGACTGGGCCATGTGGCACCTTAAAAACCAACCATAACCTGACAAGCGTCATACGCCGATTGGCCCACGTGCATGCCACGTCATCCCTGTCGTACTGCCACATCAACCTACCGTACTGCCACCTGTCAGTCTGCATGTCTGCCCTGTCAGCCTACCACGTCAGTCGCTGACATCACCCGTGCCATGTGTCACCCTTACAGTGGTGACACGTGTCACCTCGGGATAGGTCTAACCGTATGCCAAACTGACCTATCACACTCTGCCACGTGTCGTCACTTGAGCATGCCACATGTCATCTGCTGAAGCTGCCACGTCAGATTTACAGACCGTACAGTCTGCACAGTCAGCATGACATGTGGATTGTACGGACTGTACAATCATCCCCCTTTTTTTGCTTGTTTGACTTTTCGGATAGAACGTGATATCTTCTCCATACAGAGCCTGTTTGACGAAGTAAATATACCACCGGAATCAGGAAGATGAGACGAATGCAATGGCATTGGTTTCGTCGGATTCTAAGCACTTTCATTTTTGAGCATTTTTCAAGCCCTGTCAGGCTTCTGGATCCGATTTTGGATCATAGTGCCTCGGGTATTCCACCGTCTATTAGGTCAAGTGAGCATGTGCCAGGGGGATTGACACATGACAAATGGTAGATATGACACGTGTCCCCATCAATGGGTGACACGTGTCATGTTCCAATTGGCATATAAGGTCTATAAAAAGCACGAATCAAGGTGACATGTGGCATGCCGAACCTGGGTCCACGTCACCCTAGGTGACATTAACATGCCACGTCACTCTAGATGAACAACCTCCGGGAGCCTCTATCCTATCCTTCCTATGAAATCTCCCAGAGCTCTAAAGTTCGAACTTCCACTAACAACCTCCCAATACCCCTTTTATCCCACGATCAAGAGAGGTTGACGTAGATCCATAGATCTACGACCTCCGTCACTTTGCAAATTCGACATTCGAGGGTTTGGATGCTTAGTTCCCTTTTTACTACCGTAGTGATTAGCGTCGAACTGACCACGGTCTAGATCCAACGGTCAAGAGAGATCCTGAAGCACCCTTGGGTCAAGGGTCCTCGTCGCTTCGCGAATTTGGCGTTCGGGAATTCCACCAGTTTAACACTCCTTTTCTACTGGAGTGGTCAACGCGAGACTAACCATGACATAGATCCAATGGTTAGGGAATATCTCAAACATCCTTAGATCTACGATTCTTCTTACCTTGCGACTGGGAAGTGGATCAGGGTTTAATGATGGGACAAATCCCATGGTTACAGTTAGGGGAAACTGCCAGATGTCAGTCAACCTCCTTGGTAACTGTACTAGCAGGTTACCTTTGGTTAGTTTTGAATGTTGTAAGCTCATAACATCCCAAAGATCCAGACTCTCGAAGTTCCAAAGCCAAGATGGATTAGTTCTTTTCGGACCTAGTGAAGGGTTCCAAGGTGCTTGTCCTATGGATTCCTTGACAAGTTCCGGGGCAACATGTTCGACTCTTAGTCGTGATTTTGTTAGGGCCGTGGACATGAGCCCTCGGTCACACATATGAGTGGTTTGAAGGAGGTTCCCTCCCTCTACAAAGCTCGAAATTATTAACCTACGAAGGTAAATTTGATGGGATGATAGGGCTGAAGTGCTTCAACGAATTCTACCCCAACTCTTACATTACAAAATCAATCCTTGGGAAAATTCTCTTAAGGATTTTCCAACTGGCACAGAAACCGTAAACTTATTCTGAAATTAATTTGAAGAGCCATGTCTAATAGTTGTCCTGATGCTAAGAAGAGGAAAACATAAACCATTCAAAATGTAGGGGGTTGACAGAAAAAAAGAAGGAAAAAAAGAAGCATTTCTAATATTAATCATACAATGAAATTTTTTGTCATAGACACATACATCTAACTACTCATTTCAATTCTAATACACAGGGTATAAGAGTACTTATCAAGAAACCATATAGTGAAGCAACTGCTGAGATGGGTGCCCTTTTCCACCCAACTGTAGGCACAACAACTCCTGGATGGATTTACCACTGGCCACCCACTAGCTAGATCAGGATGCTCTGAGAGAGACTCTTGCTTATTATTCAACAACAACCAGGGACTGATATTGCTCTCCTCTTGTCACAGTAATTTAACAGGTCATTTCTCTCGCTACCAAGCAAGGGAATCTGCAATGAGTGCTTCCTCAGTCACTCATCTTCTTGCAACCCCGTTTGTCATCTTGGACTGAAGATGCTACCCAACAAATTCCTGTACACAGAACAAACTCATTTTTTTCAGTTATTCTTTCGAACCATAGAGCTGTACATCCTCTCTCTTTCAGAAAATGGTCACCCAACTCATATTCTTCGTATCATATCTCTTTGATTACGGAATTCCCTTCTTTTCTTGCCTTCCTTTGCAATATTTCATGGGTTTGAATCCCCATTTCTTGGTCAGGTCAGGAAGTTTTTTAGTTGGCTGCTCTGCCCATATCCTCATTGACTCTTGAGGAGGACTTCCCAACTACTAGCCTGACTGGTAATTTATTTTTCTGGGTCAGAGGACTRTTCTGGGTTTGATTAATTTAAATCCAGTAAAGTACTAGTCTGGTGGTGGTCATCTCAACCATTGCTGGTTCCCCTCACCATCTCTCTCATGCATCACGATCTACCTTGGTAAACCCCTTCAACAATTATGCAACACTTTCCATTTTATTTAGTAATAGAAATACATACATTACCTTCTATAAAAAAGGTTCATCAATTCCAACATCCACACATATTCAGTCCGCCCATAGTCCTTTGGTAGTTTATAGTTATATTTACAAGCTGGGGGAAACGTGGGTGTTACAATGTTGTACTGACCAATTTGGAAACACACATTTTTACAATGCCCCCCACATTTCATGGAACTTCCATTCACAATCATGATTTAAAAGTTGTTGACTACATGGATATAGTACTTAGTTTCTTGGGAAATGCAACGATGAATAAAATTATGGGTGATGCCATTGTCAATGAGGATGATGACCTTCCGATGCTTAATGTAACCAATTAGCTTGAGGGTTTGGGGAGCAGAGAAGCTAGTGAGAGAATTCAGTGAAATGAATGGTTTAAATTTTGGGGGGTCCAAGGGCGGAGTAATATTAGTTGGCTTTGGTAACTCGACCATAGGGGGGGCATCAACCTCTTCTTCAGAAACATCCTTAGAGATGACCATAAAAATATTTTATTCCTTACACTTTTGTGCTAAAAAATACTTGTCATCACAACTATAACAAAGGCTCTTGAGTTGGCGTTCATCCATTTCTTCCTGGGTCAATTTCTGGATCTTCAGTGGAGTGGAAGGAGGGGTGGGAGTCACAAGTTTAGGGTGGGGAAGAAAGGATGGTTTTCTAGTTTGAGAAGATACAACCTGGTGTACTTCCTTAGCTCTTTTAGTATCTTCCACCCAACTCTAAGGGTGAGCCATGAGGACATGGGCACAAATATCATCCTTGAGGCCACTGATAAAGCATTTCTAGAAAAAAACATTAGACATTCCCTCTGTGCGACAAGCTAAGCACTCAAAATCAACTATAAATTATTCTAGTGTGCTAGATTGTTTCAACTTGGTCAAACGACCTAAATGGTGGGTGTCAGTGTCAAAGCATTCATAAATTTCTATAACAAATTGTGTCCAAGCCACATACCCTTGGCAGGCATTTTTTTCTCCATTGTCACCATTGCCAACGTTCTAGATCTAGATGGAGAACACGATGCCAAAGTTTGGCGAACTCATCAATAATGTTGTACAAAGAGAAATAGTGTTCCATTTGAGTGACCCAACATGTGGGATCCGAGCCATCAAATTTTTTCACCTCCACGCGGAGGCGATGTAGGTCCCGCTGAAAGTGGTTGGAAGGAAAAGATATGGACTGGGAGGATTCAAGATCTTCAGGGTTATAAGTTGTGGTATAAGATAAGGGATATGGGGTGGGATTAAACAAGGTCATCAAATTGTTCACTGTGTCCTGGGATTGTTGACACATGGCGGTTAAGTGAGTGATGGATGTGGTAAGTGATTCGAGGAGAGCAAGTGAGGAGTTGAGGTTAGCAATACCAGAAGTAAGGGAAGACATATCAATTCGGGTTTTCTCATTATATTTGTCCAAGGAAATGATACATTGTTCCCAATATTGGTTGTGGGTGTGGGCCAAGGGGATGGAACATGGGGGGAAGTGGGACCACACATAAAGGGGTTACTGGTGAATGGTACCACTATGATCAATGCAAAGAGAGGAAGTCAATGGGATAGGTTCCAAATAGGGGTGTCTGGAAGGGGTTGAGTCCCCTGGAAAAAAATGTTGAAAAATGATAGGTATGACTGTGATTAGGGAAAAGAGAAGAATCCAATAGGATAGGTATCAAATAATGGTGCAGGCAGTATCCATACTTTTTTTTTCTACTCTTGCAGAGTTATACTCCGATCTGAATAATACTACAGTGACGAAATGGCCAAGTTCTTAACATGAAGAAATGTGTAGGAATTTCAGAACCCGAATGCATGAAGCAAGGTTGCACGAAAATAGATATTGTCTGTTCCTTTTTAGCTCTGTTTTTGTCCCAAAGGTTAGGGTGTTTAGGGTTTCTACAAGCAAGGGTTTGCCTTGTGTTATAACTCTCTGATATATGTGCAAGGTCGAACAATAGTACTCGACCCAATATCTCAGGGCACCAACTAAGCAGGATAGACCGTATCCTTAGCCGTAATACCTGGTTACCCAGGTACTAAAGAGTATCTTCATGAGTTTTGTTCTTGGTGGCACTATAACTTTCATGTGACCAATCAGTTCATTTATGGAGGGCTTTATGAAATCTAGATTGATCTGTATACAGGTGTTGTCTGATGCACTACAACTCGAAGGGGTACCAACATGGGCTACAAGGGTGGACAACAATGTGCACTTAAGTACCACTTGTAGTTCTTGCGTGTATGCTTCTCCAAACGTGTATTTATGCACTAAACGATAGATCTCTGTAGCTTTAAGAAGTTGGAATACGTCTCTACCCTGAAAAAAATAACCCACAAATTTCTACCAAGGAAAGTGATCTGATACCACTGTATCAGATCTATTATAATATTCGAAAACAAAACTACTATAGAGAATAACAACGAAACAACACAATATATGAAACCAAAACACCAAAATAATACATTTATTGATAGGAGACCCCAGGGGGTAGCTCAATTGGCAAGTGTCGTGATATGAAGTGTTATGTTCGATGAGGTTCCGAGTTCAAATCCCCCCGATTTACCCATTCCTGTGGAAGGGACATATGTATGGAACCTAGAGGTTATAGTGGTAGCGGTCAAAATTGCCACTGTGTCATGCGAGTACGAGACTGACCCAGTTGTCGATTTCGCCAGTCATAAAAAAATTAAAAAATAAAAAAATAAAATAAAAAAACAAAACTTTATTTATAGGAAACAATGTTCACTTGTCCCTTCGAGGGGGAAACCTCCAACATAGTAGCACTCTCTTACAATAATTCTCAAGACAAAAAACTTCTCATTCCCTCGACTCCTATTTATACTTAATCTATCTACGAAAAGAACAATCTTGAGGAAGATCTTCTAGAAGCAGAAGCTTCAATTAGGTCTTCTTACAATTGACTTATTCTTCCTTATTACTAGGCCTTATTAATATTGACCTTTATTACATGGAAAATATATTATTCTTCCTACATGAGGGGTAAGGGAGGTTAGGTCCCTAACATAAGATCACAAAGATAGGGAAAACAATCAGGTCAACAAATAGGTCCTTATGCCAAACCATGATGCATGATAATGATTGCGACAAATAATGGACAAGCAGTGGGTGACGACACGAGAAGGTCCTACAACCAAGAATCTCAATGGGCATTTGGCATGGTTTTTCGAGGAGAGGGAAGGCCGAAAAAGGAACCTGGTAGAGATCAATCTGAAGAGGCTAGGGGACATGCCAACTGGAAAGGTGGATCCGATAGCCTTGGGAGCTTCGGATCTCAAGGGAACTGTAAGCTAAGGTAACTCACTTCCTGATAAGGGATAGCCTAGTAAGGATCAAATTTATGGATAAGGATCAATGGTCCAGCCTCATCACCGCAATGGTGATAAAAAGACAAATCTGGATGAGGCTTGGGCAAGACAAGGTTTAGTCCATAATGCTTATTGTTGGATTCAAATTACAGATAAGATCCAGATAGAAAGAGGTTTATTTAGGAGGAAGAATATCGAGCGATCCCCCCCACATGCATCTAAAGGTTGGAGAAATCGTTTGAAGAAAGTGATCCTGCAAACCTGCTCCCGCAACCATAAAGAAGATGATATCATTCATGTGATTAAAAGGAGACTTTCCAATATACCATAAACATTATATTCTCTACCTTCAAGCAAACTTATAAAAGGTAATCATGGGTGGCTGTAGAGAAGTTTTGTAAAAAATGCATGTGCCAAGTCTCAAACTCAAAAGAAGGATTAGTAATTTTGTGAGTCAAGCTAAGAGTTCAAAACTTAAGAGAGCGTGATCATATAAGAGATCATAAAGATGAAAACATTAAGTATAACATGCAAGCAAGAGGATGCAAACTTTGAATTAGCCATTCAAAAAAATCATCAGCAACAAACTCATTCAAGACAAGCATCAATAGAGGATTAAACTTTGCAACCACATAAGATCATCAAGCACTTCAGAATCTGCAAAAGGTTCGAAGATAAGGTGTCAATGCCATCATACAAATGTCAATGAAACATCATTGGTAAAAAAACATCATTAATACATTTGGAATCATAAGATCAAAAGGGATAATCAACCTCCATAAAAGTCAATCATCAATCAAGGTCAGACCCCCACCTCCCTCAAGGTAGACAAAGAATTGACATTGGGCTCAAGCAGTTGAGGTTTAGGCATTAGGGATGAAATTTTAGTAGGGGGGCCTTTTCTTTTGCTTGTAAAAGAAAATGTAAAGGGGAGTTGTTGTGGCCTCAACAAATGGCGACACACTAGAAGAACTAGTTATCTCTTTCAATAGAATTCAAGGGCCTTTACTTTGGATCTGAATTTTAAAAATAATCTCAACAAGATGTAGACAATTTTCCAATAATTGTGGGTACCACAATGATGCCAAATTTCTAAAATATGTAACCCAAAATTTCTAGTACTTGTAATCTAACACACCCTTTTGAAAGAGCCAATTAGTGAGGTAAATTATTTTACTTGTGACACACTTCAGATTGGTTTTCACTTTTTATAATAAGCAAACATCTACATAAGTTTGTTCCTCATCTCTCTTTTTCTAGCATTGCTCCGCTTCCAACGAGTGTCCATAGCCCGGACGAAGTTTCCTCCGTACCATACAAGAATAACCCCACTACTAGCAGGCATCCATAGCCTCGATGAGTTTACTTGTACTTCCCACACATTAATTAATGTTTTCAACTTCCTTTTTATTTCAAAATATGCTCACCCTTTTAGATTTATATATAGATACACATATGCACATAAGGTGTGAAGGAAGCAGAGTGATATAAGAGTTGCTTTGATTTTTTGAGTAGATGTTATGTATTTTAGTTTAACCCACGGGTCTCCCCAAAAACCATCATAGTGTTTTTCATCTTATTAATATCAAGTGAATGGAGCTCAAAGAAAAGGATAGATAAACACCTTCCTATACTTATGGATTATCATGGCACAATCAATAGGCACATGTGTTTCACCACAACTATCAGTCCATACCCACAACTAAGAACTTCATGAATGTTTATTCAGACAGAGCAACCCATGCATCTTATGACTTGTAAAAAAATTCTTTAGTATATGACTAGAATTGGACCAACCCCTCACTCAAACTTAAAGAGTAATCTTTTATACAGATTAAGAAGTAAAATCATTTGAAGGAATATACCAACATTCAAATTAAAGGAGGGAATCAATCTGTATAAGCAAAAAAAAAAACTAAAACTGAAGCCAATTTGTGAAAAAGAAAGCTAAACCAAAAGAAGCCTAAAGCTAGCATGTGAGTCATCAAGAAGAATGAAAACTGGCTGAAAAACAAGAATAGAACCCAACAACAAGTAATAAATATGGTGCAACAATAGAGGATGAATGATATGCACAAATATATCATTATCCTGGCTCCAAGAATTTGAGATAAGAGAAAAATTTTTATTAAAATTTTTTTTCACATTAAGCTAAGACGCATGAAAACATATTTTCAGGACAAAAAATCAACGATACTATGATGAGAAATGATCAAGAAAATTGATATTTAACCAAGCTTCCGCTCCAACAGATTTGAGATTTTATAGTGACAAAAATTTCAGATTGTTAAAATGCCCAAAAGAATTGGATAAAACTAAGAATTGACCCATGATAGTATAAAAATATGAACCCATTGCCATTGTCCAAAAATTGAGCAAAGAAGGAAGTAAAATTATGTACAAACTAAAATAAAGAAAATGACTGCACTAAACTAAGAGAAAAATCAAAATCACACTTTGCTTGTCATTACTAGAAGAATTAATCATGAAAGATAGGCCAACAACATAATATATACCAGGAGCATTATTAGTGTAAGCATTCTCAGTGAAGCCTTGGAAAGTAAATCAAGGGTAATAACTAGGCCAGAAAGGTTGACCATTCAATCCAAATATAAATATTCCTAGGGTAAAGATCTGAAATGAAGAACAAACAAGATTGCGTGAATTGATAATGTAGTGAAAAAATTTGAAACACAATCCTCAGATCTAATTGTCACATACAATTTTCTTTTCATTTAGTGCAACAAAACAATCTTCCGGTAATCTAGCAAAATGGGTTAATGGGGATGCTCAATCAAAATAAATTTCCAAAAATTCAATTACGTGAAACATTCCACAAACCCACAGGGTCTTGATATTTCTTGAAATGAGCAAGTCCTTTGCATATTTGAAAATAATGATTTTTTTAACATCATAAATTACATTTCACATTTCTCACCAAAGCACCAATTTATCTTTGCCATAAAAGATGTTATTAATACCA
>JASDQU010302347.1:7619-21428 GCA_032191745.1 Picea mariana | reverse complement strand
TACTCATTTCACTGGATCGTTGCCAAATTTCACCAATCTAATTATGTTAGAGAGGCTGTAAGTTTCTTTTTACAAAATTTTTATTTTTAAATTTGTAAGTTCGTTATGCATTTTCACAAAACCAAAATTTATTTTAATTACTATGCAGATCTATTTACAAAAGAACAGAATTTTCATTTTTTAAGTTTTAGTTAGCGATGCATTTTCACAAAACCAAAATTTACTTTTATTGCTATGTGCAGATATTTAGAAAACAACAACCTGAGTGGTACTCTGGAGTGGTTGTCTAAATTGCGCAACTTTAAAAAGTTGTAAGTCTTTCTCCACCTTTTCTTATTTATATTTTTCCCATTAAGTTAATAAAATTTGAGAATAAGATTGATAAACCTTAAAGCTAACAGTCAGTTAAAAGTGTGAGATTAATTCCATCAAGTGAGACTCTATACAGGTTTTTGGAGGGGATTTATATCTAGAAACTTTATTTTCTCATTTTAATAAATAACAATACTCATCAATTTGAGCTAATTCATAGGCCTTCCACATAACATTATTTATATTTAATAATGTTTAAATGTAATAATTGTTTGTGCAGTATTTAATTATGTATATGTTGAAATTAACATGTGTTGACAATAATCATTTTACTGGATCGATATCAAATATCACCAATTTAGTCATGTTGGAGTCATTCTAAGTTTTTCATTTTGTAAATTTAAAAAAAAAAATGTTATACATTTTCACAAAACCAAAATTTATTTTTATTGCTATGCAGATATTTACAGAACAACAACATGAGTGGTACTCTTGAGTGGCTATCTAAACTGAAAAACCTTACAAAGTTGTATGTCTTACTTTCTTCTCTATTGTTATCTAAACTGAAAAACCTTACAAAATTATATGTCTTACTTTTTTCTATGTTAATATTTTTTTTTAATTTTTATTTAAAATTAATAAATATATTTTCACTCAATATTTTTTTATTGATATACAAAAATATAGAAAACAATAATTTCAGCCGTGTAAGCAGTGTAATTCCTGGGCAACTTCTCCTCAATTGTTCGTTGAAATTGAAGTAATAATATCCTATTTTATATTTATTATGTTTCTACACCAACCTCATTTTAAGATTGGGAATTTATTTGTATCCAATCTAATATATGTATCATTTCATGACCAGGTTGATCTTCTTTCGAAAATCAATCATAAGAACTTAGTATCTTTATTGGGCTACTGTAACGAAACCAGAGAAGTTATGCTGATCTACGAGCACATGTCAGGAGGGTCCCTAAGAGACCACCTTTATGGTAAATTATATTTCTGGAAAACATGTTTGTTTAAGTATATAGAATATCCAAGGTAACCGAGAAGCATTTGGTTCTTGTTTTCTTTTCCAGGTCCCCGCGCAGAAAATTTCCATCTAGATTGGAAAAAAAAGGCTCAAAATTGCTTTAGGTGCAGCTCAGGGTAACTATTTCTCTTACCTAATGTACAATAGATATGCATCATCTATTTCAGTATTGATTACCCTAAAATAGGAGTAAATCAACAGGTAACCGTATATCTAATGTGATCGACCTGGATTTCTATTGAAGGTCTCGAATACCTGCACGTGGGTTGCATCCCGAAGATAATTCACAGGGACATCAAGACCGCTAATATCCTTTTAGACAGCAATTTGAATGGAAAATTAGCTGATTTCGGTCTTTCAAGGATGACAATTGATGGGGAGGCTACTCATGTTACCACTGCAGTGAAAGGAACGTTCGGATACCTTGATCCAGAGTATATATAACTTACTCTTTTAGCAATATTCTTTATTGAGAGTATAGGCAATTTTTCCACCTCGTTGGATTAGCTAATTTCTAATTTTTGTTCGTAACAAACTTTCACAGGTATTACAACACTCAAATGTTGACTGAGAAGAGTGATGTGTATAGTTTTGGAGTGGTTTTGTTAGAGATCATCTGCGGTAGACCACCCATAGATATAAAATTACCTGAAGAGGAAATCAACATCGTTCGATGGGTAAGTAATCTTATCATCAAATATTTAACAGGACTATAGAGTATTTTGTAGTGCATCTTCAACCGGAGCCTAAGTATTGGCATATTTACAGGTGACACCGTATCTACTAGAGATGGATGAAAATGTTGGTCAAATAACAGAAATCATAGAGATGGATGAAAATGTTGGTCAAATAACAGAAATCATAGACAAGAGGTTGTGTGGAGGCTACGACATGAAATCCGTGATTAATGTTGCCAAAATAGCCATGAGATGTGTTCAGGCTCTACCGTCTTCTAGGCCGACTGTGAGTGAGGTAGTGGCAGACCTCAAAGAAGCTATCAAAGATTCTATTTCAATTGCAGAGGAGATTGACATCCACAATGAGGATTTATTGGTAGGCCAGGCGGCTTCGACTGAACGCAGAGGAATGGAGTGGAGTGATAACAGCTTCAACATGTCAAAAGTAGGAAGATAAGTTCGCAGATATGGATCGAATGAGAGCGGCCAACAAAACACCAAAAACATCTTAACAAGAATATTTAGATGATAAGAGTGTGCAGTATACTTAAATTTTACTAAGTGTGTTCGCATTTAATGAATATTGTAATAACCAATGTCAATTATGCAATCATGATATTGTCATTCTTGAGCCCAAAGGTTATGAATAGAATTACTCATGCATTTGGCTTTTCACATAACTATTTAGACAAGGTGTGTACAGATTCAGGGGAATTTTAAGGCAACAGTCCAGAAAGCATCAGCGTCAAGTTTGAAGGCATCTTGTAATAAAGCTGCTTGTGATTAACAGGTGGATCTTCTTTTCAAAGTCCATTATAAAAAATTGCTTTACAATGTAAAAGTGTTGAATTTAGAGTACTATGAGGGATGATAGGTGAAGTTAAATTAGACTTTTTTATTGGTTCCTCTCAAAGCAAAGCATGGCATAACTACAGCAGTGAGTTTGTTATTGATTTGACATTAATTTGCTTTATATTTTAAATTTGTTTGTAAAATGTAATGTTTAACTTAAGGAAATAAATATATATTTTTTGATATAGTAAAAATATTTATTTTTCTCATTTCTAATTAGTTAATATATTTCAAGTTTTATTGTTGTCTTTAAGTATTTTAATATTTAAAATTAAGTGCATAATCAATAACAATAGATTCTAATTGATTGTACAACATATATAGCACTTATTACACCACCACAATAAAAATATTTTTTTAAATTTACATTTTCCAATATAGAAGAAGAAATTAAATGAAGAAGAGATTGAAATCAGGGCGCGCTACCAGTAGATAGAGATCGAGATCTGGATCGAGTAATGAAGGGATGCCACGGGCTTCTCTCTTGTTACTGGCACTAGTCCTGGTAAACAAGGTAAACTGGTGAAACTGTGACTTAATCATCTGAATCAATTGGCTCCGGTTATCAATCTCTAACTGGCTCTACATCTGCATCTGGATCTGCTACTAGTCAGTTCTGAAGAGTGAGTATTGGACATGGAGGTGGCGTTCTATGTGCTGGAAGGTTTGAACTATCAATTTTGTATTTGGTGATATGAGGAGGACGATCCGATCAGATCAGAGCATGCAGCCGCCAGCAGATCAGTCCACACTCAGAGTAGCACAGAAAATTTCGGACATTTTTGTGGTATTTTTTTAGGGTTACATTCAACGCAAGTTGACTGGGCTTCGTCGGTCTTTCATAGCTACTGTCTCAGGCAAGATGTATAGAAGAAGAAGCATTCATTTTCCCCCTTTCTGCAATAACCTCGAAGCTGCGAATGGAAATTTGATGCCTACTTCATCAAAATGAATTGGACTCCACCTGTCTTCTAGAATGAGATATATATTTTTATTTTTATTTTCAATAGATGCAAAGAACGCCATATTCTGCCTATCATTGTGGAAGCTTTCATCAAATTTCAAATTCAGTGCGTCCAATGAAATTCTTCCAGTGCTTTGGTAACCCAAATGACAACATCAAAGTTTCTACTCACCTTCTTGAACTTGTTATGGATGAATTTGAGCAAGCACGTTTTGCCAACCCTGCCTATACCATACATACGAACCACACGATAAGGAGGATGGGTAGGCAATGTGTGCAGTTGCGTCTCAGCAGATCCGATACTTCGCCCAACGAAATCAGAGTCTCCGAGTATTGGCAATAATTTGAAGTTCATCCAGTCTCCCGTAGTCGGATCCCTCATCTAGAACGCCCCTTTCTGATTATTTCATCTATATCCGCCTGCCCTTGCTAACCATACTTGCAAACCCCTTTCTCTCCAGCTCGAACGCCACTCAACTGTAGTTTAGCAATAATGTGGCAAGTCAACTAAGAACGGCAGCAGCAACTTTTTCTGCCATGATGCCCTCGTGGCTCCTCTTCTTTCACCTACGGTGGTATTTCATCTCTTTCCTTCCAAGTCCATTCAAATCCAAAATCACATGGAGTGACCGGAAAATTAAGAAATTCAAAATTCAAATCTGAATTATGGCGCAGAGCTCATGAACCCATGGGGCATGTACATAGGCATACCATCTACATTCAAAATTCAAATCTAAATTATGGCGCGAAGCTCATGAACCCATGGGGCATGTACACACTCATACCATCTACATTTTACTGCCGGTAAATATTTGCCGTAAATTGCTATACCCATGTGCAAGAATCAGTCCTCTGTGTCCGTAGAGGGATGGAGCATGTGCATGGAAGGGATGTCCATAGCTATATCCATCCGCTGACAGAGTCTTAATGACTCTGCAGCAGGCTGGATATTGCTTGCCGTAAAGTTCATTTAGATCCCACCGCGTGTACGTCTTGTCTCTCACTTTAAGTAGTGACATTTTGCCTTTTCATGCTGCGTGTAAAGCTGGTTCAGATCCCACCCTATGTACATTTTGTCTGTCGTCGTTCTTTTCATGCCTGCCTGCCTGTAAAGTTGGTTCAGATCCCACCGCGTGTACATCTTGTCTCTCACTTTAATGTGTGCCCGTAAAGTAGTCGTGACATTTTACCCTATTCAACGCTATCCACGTGGTAGGGCATCGTGTCATTGTCCTCGTCCTTTGAATGCTGCGTGTAAAGATGGTTCGGATCCCACCCTATTGTACATTTTGTCTGTTACTTTAATGTGTGTCGGTAGAGCATGTATAGTTCAGCGTCCAGTGAAATTAATGTTGATGCTCACTGACGCTGTTGATGTTGGCCTTCACCTCTTCAAGTGAAACATGTTCAAACATAGGATAAGAATTAATCAAAATGGTCCCTTTTTTCCATTTTTTCTTGAAATTTGTGTGCTTGGCATAGTAAAGGATTGGAGAAGAATTATTCAGATTGGTCTTTTATTTATTTTTTTGCCATTTTGGTGGAAATTTGAGTGCTTCCATAGTATTATTGATAATATATTGGAGAATAGATATAGTTTCTATGCATATTAAAATTGTATATTAAGTGATTATCACACAAGTAAAAATACTAGTTAAATAGTTGGAGCAACTAGATTTAAGAGTATCTTAAAATTTATTAGCAAACTATTCACCTATAAACAATCTCCAATCATCAATACAATAATAACCACAACCTTATCATATGATCAAGTATCATAAATTAATTTATAAGAGTTAATAATTCCAACACTTCCCTTGATAAGTATTTGTCTCAATCTCTATGAAGCGACATCTTCATCAACGATCACATCTTTCACTAATCATCATCAATCGTCACATCTACATGAAATGCAAACATGCAAACCTAAAAATATTTATAATAATTAAAATTGAA
Source organism: Picea mariana (assembly GCA_032191745.1). Classification (NCBI taxonomy): domain Eukaryota; kingdom Viridiplantae; phylum Streptophyta; class Pinopsida; order Pinales; family Pinaceae; genus Picea; species Picea mariana. Next base: position 15,631 of record JASDQU010302347.1, on the reverse strand, counting down.
ATAAATGAGAAATATCATAACTTGTCTCTTTTGTAATTTTAATAGTTTGAAAGCAAAGATCAACAAACCAAAGTAGGAAGATAGAGATATGAGCAAGGGAAAAAAAATGGCGCCTCACCTAGCCAAGAAACTTGCCACAACAAACCCTACTCCCAAGAAGGAGGAAGAAGGAGGGGCTAAGGCCAAGCAGACAACGCCAAAGATCAAGCCAGCGCCCGCCGTTGCTGTCAAAGTTGAAGAGCCGAAGCAATCACCAGCTAAACCCAATGGAACGGAGGCGGTGCCTGACGCAGACATAGTCTTTATGGCGAGCCCAACCAAGAAGGCACAACAACAACATGTGGAGGAGGCTCCCAAGAGGGAAACACAACTAGACCTCGCAGAAGAAGTCTCCGTCGAGGTTCCAGCACCCCGAGGAGGGAAGAAAAAGATTATCTCGTTGAGCAAGCTAGCGATCGGCACAGTAGCAACAACAAAAACCCTAGGGGAAACCCTAATGCAGGAACCAGCCACATGGGCCCAGATAAGAGCTGAGAAGAGACTGAGGGTGCGAAAAATGTTAAACCCTAGCCGCTGGCGCAGCCTTGATCTAAAGCACGGGAGCCATTCTGCTTTAGGAGACTTTCGGGACCTTCTGCGCCTAGGGGATTCGAACAGGAACCAAGCTAAGGGGGATACAAGTTCGAGGTTGCATTCTCAATATCCCGTCGAGGCTAGCTCCATGATTGAGGCAAGCTTCCCTCTTTTTGTAAATACCATCGTCGGATCTTCGCTCTGTTTGCAGGCCCAAGATTCAGATTCTGTTTCTGAGCTCAAAACCCAAGTTCACCAGGCCATAGGTATTCCGCCTTGTTTTCAAAGACTAATCTTTGAAGGACAATAGCTGGTGGATGGCTCTATGCTACGGGACTATGGGAATCTAGAAAATGCAACCATTTCACTCGCCTGTCATCTGCATGGAGGAGCTTCTTCCTTCACTCATCCAAGCTCTTACATGCATGCTGTGAAAACAAGGATCTCTACTCCTTTAGGATCCAAGGCAGTTAAAATACGGTCAATTTTTTCACCCTTTTCCCAAATTAGTATCTAAGTTGACTAAACTTATTGAAGGCCAAAGTCGAGGGCCTGCAAGTCGCAACTTTGTTGTAGATTTACGGTGAGTGTGGRCTCKATTACCCTCCCTTYAGGCTTTCCCTGGGGYCGAAGTTTTGGTTGACCCACTAYGCGAGTCATGACGTGGAAGAAAAACTGAGTTTTTTCAACTTTCSCTCACRTARGGCAGTGAGCGAATTTCCAAAKGTTAGAAAYGACCTCGTTTATCTATTATAAGAAYYAGCTTTAGTAATGATGTATTTTTTCTATCTATATATTAACCCTAACGAAGTTTGGAAGGGTTAAKTTATCACACGGTAAATGACTTAGGAAGTCTTTTGTTGGCTCACGGTTCACCTCATCGAGCATTTATACAAGTTTTGATTTGCATCCTTGGAGTTTGAATCTGTCTCGGGACTAGAAGGGCTATACTCGAACTGCCAGGAATAACATTGACCCTCGGGCTGACTCCCATTCCCTATATCTATAACGGAGTAGGTTAACTTAGGAGAAAACTTTCATCTAGAGTGTTCTTTTCGACAGATCCTCAGTAAGATTTTGAAATGTATGAAATTTTGATTGTGCAAAACTCAGACTACCCCTGAAAATCTAGACAAATTCAAGCGCATCTTTTTACTTGAAAAGAAGTATGTTAGCTCCCAAATTAGCCTACTCCTATCTAGAACACCTATTATCTTTCTTGTCTTTTGAGAAAGTGTTGGTTTTCCACATCATTCCCTCAATTCACTTAGAGATAATGCAGATTAGTTGCAAAGGATTAGTTTCCAACCGTTTCAACCTTTCAAACAGTTCCTAAACTATATGGCATCGCATATATATCTTGTAATTCTCATTAATCATTTGAACGAAGCTTTGTCTTTGTTTCCCCGGTCTCCAAGTGTTGGGAGTTGGTTTTCATCCTTCGTTTCTTAAGTTGGTATCAGAGCGAGAAGGAGAGGGCAGATCTTGAGAGAGGTGGATCATTTTGGTTGCATCGCTGTGGTTTGCGGGTTCGTTGAGGAGGATCGTTTCACTCAGATCGTTGCCTGTGTGGAGGATTGACGTGCTTCCAATGCTATTCTTGCTTCCAACATATGTGTGGAAAGTTGTTGCATGAAGGAGTGGGGAGGCCGCCAACGTAGAGGAGCATCCAACCAGAAGGCCCTTGAATTCCCTTCTCCTGAACACGAGTTGTTGTTCCTTGTTTGTTGGAGCACTGAGATCAGAACACACCTACATGGCTGGCGTGGAGCACCTACGTGAGAGGGTGTGATTGTTTTGTGCATGGAGCACTCTACCTGGAGGAAAGTAGCATAACCTCCTGTTGATTATTATGTGTGTAACCTAACCTCCTGCGAGAAAGTGCAGCGAACTTGGTGGTGTTGGTGGTAGGGATCAATTCCCTCTACAGTGAATGCACACTTCCTAAACTTCATTTCCTTACTGGTGCATTGTCACTATTTCGTATATATATTTGTAGATATATCGTATATATATTTACAGAAGTGAACCTGTAAAACCGTAGAGTTTTATCGCGGAGAGAAGTCATCACCTGCGTAGACTGCCACATAAAAGGGAAGGTTATTTGATCGTTTCTTTAGAGAGGAGTTTGTTGCGCGTAGGATTTTGCAAGGATGGAGAATCCACTGCAGAAACCTACCTCAATGAAGCCAACAAGTCAGATGGCTCGAATTTCATCAATTGGAAAATCAAGATGCAAACCTTGATGGAAGGTTACGATGTATGGACGATCGCAAAAGGAGATGAAGCGCGACCCGATGCGGCTGCAGGCGCGACAATGACAAAAATCCTAGATTGGGATAGGAGGGAGAACAAAGCTAATGTATTGTTGAGAATGTCTGTTAAAGATAGCATAATTCTGCATATTAGAGATGCTAGGACTTCTAGTGAAACGTGGAAAGAACTTAAGGATATGTATCAAACTAATAATATGAATCACATTCTTTTCCTAAAGAGTAAATTGTGAAGTATTAAAATGGATATAAATGAGTTTGTTAGTACTTTTCTTGGGCGAATTAAAGAAATGAAAGACAGATTGGGAGATATAGGAGAAACAGTGTCCAACACTGATCTTGTCACAATTGCCCTAAATGGAATGCTATAGGACTATCAAATCTTTATTATAGGCCTTGCAGTGAGGGAGAAAGCTCATACTTTTGAGGAACTAAAAGGTATATTGTTGCAAGAGGAAGAGAGGCACACGAATTTGAAGACTCAAAATTCAGACCTAGCATTATGGACAAAGAAGAGATTCTTTAAAGGGAAACCACGAGAAGGAGGCAGAGGAGGAAGTTCATTTCAGAAGAAGTCATTTTCAAAGCCAAATCAAGGTATGCCATCAAATAAAAATGAACCTAAGTGCTTCTATTGTGGTAGGACTGGGCATCTTGCTAGAGAATGTTATAAGAAGAAAAATGATGATGAGGCTAGTTATAAAAGTAGAAAACATTAAAGACATTTTGCAGAAGAAAACCTGAATATTGATCCAAAATATCTCAAATTGTTTGTGTCTAATGTTGCACTGTCTACTGAAAGTGATGATGTTAATGCATGGTTTGTTGATTCTTGCGCTTCAATTCACATGACATGTAACAAGAATTGGTATATAAACTTTAAAGAAACACATAATGGTGCCAATATTTATCTTGGAGATGATTGCTCTTATCAAATCAACGGATATGGAGATATTCTAGTAACACTTCTGAATGGTATTGTCAGACACATTCACAATGTTGTGTATGTCCCTGGGATAAAGAAAAACTTGATTTCCGTGTCCACCATTACAGATCAGAATATGAAGGTCGAATTTTTCAAGACACATTGTATAGTGAAGGACTTGCAGGATCATTACAGTATTGTTGCCGCAGGAGTAAGAGTTGGAGGTCTGTACAAACTTGATGTCGCGAGAAAGAATTATCAAGCTTTAACTTCTGCAACTATGCCTACAAAAACTCTTTGGCACCAAAGGTATGGTCACATTAATTATCATGATTTGTTGTTATTACAAAAATAAAGTATGGTTGAAGGACTCCCTATGTTGAAGAATGAGTATGCTGCTTGGAAGGTTGGGCATTAGGAAAGATGCACATAGATGAATTCCCCTATGATCCGGATAGGAGAAAAAGAGATCTATTAGAACTTGTGGACATTGATGTTTATGGACCAATGTAGACAAGGTCATTAGGAGGTTCTTATTATTTCTTATTGTTTATTGATGGTTGCACAAGATACACATGGGTTTATTTCCTTAGGAAAAAGAGTGATGTTTTTTAGTACTTCAAGGAATTTAAAAACATGGTGGAGAAGCAAACACGAAAACCCATCAAAATTGTCTGCTCATATCAAGGGGGAGAGTACAGATTGGGGAACTTCATCAAGTATTGCAAAGATCATGGAATAGTTCAACAATTTACAGTGCCCCACACTCCACAGCGGAACGAAGTTGCAGAAAGGAAAAAAAAAACTTTGGTGGAGTGTGCAGGAAGTATGATGAAAGGTAAGAATCTCTCAAATTCTTTTTTGGCTGAGGCCATTAGCACTGCTATTTCTTAAAGACTAGAAGTCCAACAAGGTGTCTTGATCATAAAACTCCTTTCAAAGCCTTGTATGATTCTAAACCAGTAGTTAATAATTTGAGGATATTTGGGTGTAAGGATTTTGAACACATTCCAAAGGAGAACATGAAGAAGCTTGATGCTAAAGCTATCAAATGTATTTTTATAGGGTATTGTTCAGAATTTAAAGCATATAAAATGTTTGATCCATCTACTCACAAAGTGTTTGCAAGTAGAGACGTAATTTTCCATGAACAGGTAGAAGGAATAAATGAAGACAATTGTCATGAAGGATGACATGTACTTCTTGAAGATGAGGAGGTCAAAGAAGAGAAGAAACAACAAGAAAATGAACCCAGTGACATGGATACATCGAGCAGTGGAGAAGAATGTTCACAAAATGAAGAAGAATTCACCAGCCAATTGAGAAGATCTTCACGACAGGTTCATCCCCCTAAAAAGTATAAAGATTATGCCCCAATGAGTAATATTTCAAATGTCATAGAACCCATGAGTTTTAATAAAGCTAATGAACATGAAGAGTGGAGAGAAGCAATGGAGGAAGAATATGACTCTATAATGAAAAACAAAACTTGGGAATTGATTGAATTGCCTAAAGATAAAAATCCCATAGGATGTAAATGGATATACAAACCTAAATTCAAAGAAGATAGTAGTATAGATAAATATAAAGCTAGATTGGTGGAAAAAGGGTATTCACATAAAGAGGGCATTGATTATGTGGAAAAATTTGCACCAGTAGCTAAATTAAACACTATAAGAATGTTAATTACACTAGCTACAAAACACCATTGGAAGCTTCACCAATTAGATGTAAAGTCTGCTTTTCTGAATGGTGAGTTAAATGAGGAAGTTTACCTTACTCAACCAGAGGGGTTTGTGAAAAGTGGTCAGGAACATCTAGTGTGTAAATTAAAGAAAGCATTGTATGGACTAAAATAGGAACCTAGGTCATGGTATGAGAAGATAGATTCCTTCTTTCTTCAACAGGGTTTTGTGAAGAGAAAAAATGATCCAAATATGTATACCAAGTTTGATGAAAAGGGGCACATTGTATTGATTTCCTTATATGTTGTTGATTTAATTATTATAGGAAATTCAGAAAAATTGATTAGTGGAATTAAGAAGCAGATGTCATAGGTATTTGAAATGAAAGATCTTGGTGAGTTACATTACTATCTCTCTCTTGAAGTCTGGATAAATGTTGGTCAACCCTTTGTGTCTCAAGGAAAATATGTCAGAGAACTACTTAAGAAGTTTAAAATGGACCAATGTAAAKTTTATTATGTTCCAATGCAGTAGAACAYGAAACWTTAYTDTTGTAATRTCTCCSACCTCTTGATGAAGAGGTCTGGAAAGACCTAGTGGTCTAGTCATCCCCACTAGACCATAGTCTCATGCAGCATGGGGAAGGTCAGCTAACTCAATGTTATATTTTGAAGTTGACTTGGAAAAAAGGTAAAAAAGGGTAAAAAGTAACTCAATGAAGGAATAGAGCGCTTGAGGTTGAGTTAGGAACTGACCTAGGGGTTAACTTAACTCAACAGAGAAACATAAAAAAGTATAAAGGAAATCATAGGGCACACCTCTCACACCATCTTGGATATTATTGCATTTGTCTATTGGGATCTTGAGCACACAGTTTTGAGGGTTTTGAGATTACAAACCCTGGAGAACAACTCAATGGTGAAATATTCTACTCACCTTGTTCCAAGCTTGGTCTCGAGGATGAAACACTCCACCCACACCATTCTATAGTTTTCAGAGGTTCCACTATCGATCCAGGAGGGCAGCAGGCCGTACCCTTTGGGTTTTTCCAGTAGGGGTGCATCATTTCATGAAGAGGAGTTCGATCTAGCCTTGTGACATGGTCTATTGACATTCTGGCATCTAGGTATTATTGACAGGGCCTTGTTCATCACTTTTGGAGTATTTTTGGAGAGTTTCTTCTGCTAGATTATAATGTAAATCTTTGGGACATCTTTGAGAGAAGGAGGGCACAACTGTGATTCAATTCCATCCAGTTTGAGAGGGTTATACTTCAGATCTGACCCTAAGACTTCTTCCAGTAGTTTGTGGTGGCCCGATCTATATTTCTAAATATTTTCAGGGGGCTTGGAGGCTTCCTCCATTAGGGCCGAAATATTGAGCTTGGCAGTATTTAGGAGGGCGCATCTTGGATTAGGGTTTCAACAGTTTGGAGGGGTAAAAATTGGCATCTGGATTTYAGACTTCAAAGAGGGTTTCTACTTGTCCTGATCTATATTTCTGTGGAGTTTGGCATCATTTGGACATCTCCTTCAGCTGGGCCAAAATCTTGGTCTTCTCATCTATTCAGCAGGATGTACCARCAACTAGGCAGGTTGGACGTGACACTGATTCTTCTTGCATTGACCTTCATTGCATATCCAGCCTTTGGAGGCTTATTTTGTATTACCGGGAGCATTTTGTAGCAACTCATATATTATCTCTTGGAGCCATCTGATGTTATTCCATATCTTCTTCCACTTTGTATCAGGTTCTTGCTTTTCATAATAATAAAGGTCAGATATATGCTTTTGGGTTCCATATCTTGTGTACTAGTTAGTTCTTGTATTTGCATTGAGCTTATCTTTAGATATGTGCTTAATTACTGAATATAACCCTAAGGCCAAAACTTGAGAGGCCAACCTACAAACACACACAACAAACAAATAAATAAGTGGTCAGTTAGTGTTCCAAGAGAAAAAAATTGGCTTGGCAACATTACAATGGTATCAGAGATCTGATCCTCCCATCTTGTGAGGATTAGTGCATGCAGAAATTTAGTGGAATTTATATGGGTTGAAGGAAGAAACAGACAAGTGAGACGGAAGCTGATATGGAGGGTTCAAGTGGTGACAGTGAGCCACATGGCTTGGCAATCTTACCATAGGAGTTCCATAAATCCATAAACCAGATAGAGAGTACATTGGTCACCCACTTACAGGAAAACCATGAGGCAAGCTGTAGGGGGCAGGTCGAAATATTAGAGACCTTGAGGAAGGTAGATGAAAACTAATCAAGGATAGTCGAACTATTGATGGTAATGAATCACAGGGGGGAAGTTCCAGAAGCTTATGCCAATAAGGAAACTAGTGGATCGCTTGGAGGGAACAAGTATCATTAGGAACGCATTCCTTATCATCATTCTGAGGGAAGCCATAGAGGGGGAGAACCACAAGGACATACAGGTAGCAGGACTACTCTTAGGTTGTACTTACCCTCATTCATAGATGAACCCACACGGGCCAACCACATAGATGAGTTTGATGATATGTTTGATCAATACTCCAGGGAGTACAA
>JASDQU010302346.1:518-12991 GCA_032191745.1 Picea mariana | reverse complement strand
TTCAGTGGGGACTCCTTTATTGATTTGTTTCACTGATTCAAATTGGGTTGGTGACCTTGATGATTGGAAGTCTACTCCAAGTTATGTTTTCAGCCTTGGTTCAGGACCTGTCACTTAGGCCTGTAAGAAACAACAAGCTATTGCACTTTCTTTAGCAAAAGCATAGTACCGAGCAGCAGTAAATGCATGTCAGGAAGCCTTGTGGCTTCAACAAATCCTTTCAGAGTTTGGATTCCAACAACAACATCTGACCAGCCTTTGGTGCGACAATCGAAGTCCCATCAAGCTCGTCAAAGACCCAGTTCAACATCAGCACATCAAACACATTGAGATACACATGCACTTCATCAGAAATCTCATTCATGATCAAGTTATTGAAGTGCTCTTTTTCCCTACAGAAGATCAAGTTGTAGACATTTTCACAAAGTCTCTTACAAAAGCGAAGTTTTGCAAACTTCGATCTATGTTAGGATTTTAGGAAGTTGTCATTAAGGGGGGGTAGGCTCTAATGCTTTCTTCTTTCTCATATTGTGTCACTATTGTAAATCCTTCAATCCTATCCCAAGTTGTTCTTAAGGGGGAATGTTAGGATATTTAGACACTTGGGAGTTAGTTAATATCTACTTGAACTAATGTGTAGTTAGGTAAAGTGTGTTTCTTAGTGTGTTTCTTAGTGTGTTTCTTTAGTATGAATTAGTATGCATCTGTAGTTAGGAAATATGACGGTCGCGATATGTTCTTGACATAGCGTGATCCGACGATTCATACGCTCTTCGATCTTAATGGATACATTGATTTGTGGTTTAACACCTGATTGGTCCATGATATCTATTTAAAGAGCATGGAGGGTCGTTTGTCAATGGTCGATTGTGAGAAACTCTCTTGTAAAATCTCTTTGTAATCTTTTTCTTTTGCATTAATAAATAGCTCTAAGTGGTCCCATTCGTTGGGGTCGTGGATGTTTCCCTGTAGGGGTTTTACCACGTCAAAATATAAGTGTGTTGATCTTTGATCTGGTTGTGTGAGTGGTTACTGAAAGTGTTCGTCCTCTGTTRGAATACTTGTGTTGTCGAACACAAAGTTATACGTGGGGTTGGTGGTATTTCATGGGAATTGAAAACAATAAGGGAATCTCTATCATTAGAAGAGCTTATATATGGGGATAAGCTACCAAGAAAATAAAGGTTCATGGTAATTAGTTGAATTTTAAGGATTCATTTATTCAAGMTGATATTTTTATGTAAATCTAAGATGATGATTTTCTTATATCTCAAGATCTATTAACTGGGTGTTCACCATTTTTGGCGAGGAGAAGCAATTAATTATAACAGATATGCCTATAAAATTTCTCAAAAAACCGGATTATATTCTGTGAGAAATTTGTTTTTTATCAGGTTGCTACGAAATAAAGCTTGTAGCAGCTTGCTACATAATTCCAATAGCAAATTGTTGCAGAATTGCCTAAAGATGTTGTTTTTGGAGGTATATTTTTCATAGATCACTCTTGAGACCACACAAGACCTCTAAAAATTTCTAGGTGGCTATGGGTTGAGAAATTATTAGATGGATCAAGCATGCTTGGATAATAATATGATGTTATGAGTCTCATCAAAATTTTGAAAAAAATGGATCAGCCATTATCTGAAGGGATTTCGAGATGTTCTTGGGGAAGAAGTCGATGAATTTTATCAACATAATTTTCAGTTGGATAGTAAAGGGAATAATTGGAAGGGTATTGACAACATATTGGTTGGTATGGATCATTTAGTATGTCTCCTAACAACTTGGTTGATACAGTGGTACGAGGTTGCACAAGGAAATGCAACATATCCAATTTGGGGGAGATGATGAGTCACCAAATTACCATCTTTTGACATCTTATTTTCCTTGTTTTTAATTCCTTTATGTTTRCCCATAACCATGTATTAGCCCATTTTGATTCTCATATGCGAGATCCAGGCTCAAGGTGTTTTCCATTGCATTTCTTAGTATTTCATTGGATTTTYTATTAACATTAGGGGAAKTAGTGTATTCTATATTTACTTTTGAAGTGGTGACTCGTGTATGGACAAGTTGTTAAAAGATAATGTTTTGGAGGTTCACATGCTASGAACCACTGAATCATGTTTGTTACACATCCATTTAAGTAACTTTTTCTAGTTTTTATAGTTGTGAGGGTMTCATGAGTTCAAGCAGTTGCTATAGAACTGGTGATGTCACCATAGAACACATGCTATTGAATATTATAGCCATCAAGTTCCAATTCCAAGCATACAATCTTGATGGAATTCTAGTCATATTTAAAGGAACCAATTAAAGAAAGATGCCATGAATTTAATAATAAAACCATGTGGGRAGATTTTAGAAGGTGGAATCATGATTTTAATTATTGAAGGGCGTATTCAACATGCCCACGTGTATAATTCTGATTTTCCACATGCATGAGAGTTCTAAACTCATGTAGGAAGCTATAGCTCATGAGGAAAAATCATCCTTGCCATGTGGAGAAAGTTTTGAGATATTATGGCAAAGGAATCCATCGATTTCCTAGCATTAGAAGCATAGCAATACTTATATTGGGTGCATCTATGCATGCAAGTCCAGATGTTATAACCAATTACCAAATTGTGCCCATTCTTGTCCAGAAGGAGTAATGAACACTCTCCCATATACAGTTCTATGATTAATTTGTCAATCTGATTTCCCATTATGCAAACAGAGTCATGATGTCCACGTGACTTAGAATTTTGGTAAGAAATTTTTGTATGCATTTGGTTTCAGATTGCAGCACTCCAAGTTTCAGTTTGTAACCAGTAGAAAAACCACCCAGTAATATAGGATTGTTCTCATTTCTTTTTCTAAGCGTAAAAGATACCCTCGTATGCTATATAAGTAGGGCATTTGATTTCCCGAGGAGGAGGGAAAGAGTTGTTGTTGTCGTTGTAATATTTTCACATCGGTAATATACATAATCAATGATACTTTTCATGTGCATGATCACTCCATAGTGTGTGTGGGTTGATTCCATAGTCGAGCACACAGGTCGAACCCTTGGAGGGGGCCCACTCCAAGTTGAGGTGTTTTGTATTCCCTTTGTACATATCTGTGAGTGAGTGTTTTAGTTTTAACTCAGTTTGAGTTCAATATTTATGCTAATTGCTTGTTTGGCCATTATTTCTTATAGAATGTTTTTACCACATAGATGGGATATTTAATTGCAGAATCAGTTTTACTCTTGATTGCAGGTTTAGTCAAATGGAGCTAAATGTTGGTAGCATAGGAAGAGTCCTTAATGACTTCGGCATCAGGGGTGCTAGTTAGCTAAGCATGGAATCAAGAGTAATAGAGTTTTTCTTTTTTTATATATGAGTGAATACTTTCAATTTTGGTTTGGGTTAATATAGAATTCTTTGATTTCCATTTCTTAAAGTAGAAATAGAGTTAGCTAATAGGACATACAATTAATGAGTAGTCAATAGAAGGCCTCACTCTTTCCCTCCTCCTCGGGAAATCAAATGCCCTACTCGTGTCTGATTTATATGTTACACGTGTCTGATTTATAACATATAAATCAGACACGATATATGTTACGTGTGTGTGTGTGTGTGTCAAATATACATTGCAAGTCAAATATACATGTAAAATATGCATCCTAGTAATCAAATGCATGTGTGTGCATGCGTGTGCATGTGCATTTGCATGTGCGTGTGCACACGCATGTGCGTGTGCATGTGTGTGTGTGTGTGTATCTCAATTGGGTTTAGCTTGAGTGGTTGGAAGGAATGATTGTTAACCTTCCCACCTAGGTTCAATTACCCCAAGTGAGCTCATAACGAGTATATTGTTGTAATGGATTCAAGCCCTATCATTGACTAGCCTTCTACCCTAAAGAATCTAGGGTTTACCCTAGGTACCATCCTCGAAATGAGGGTAAACACTTAGAGGTTTTTCTCGGGCTTTGTAACCTAGAAATGTGGTTGTGTGTGTGTGTGTGTGTGTGTGTGTGTGTGTGTGTGTGTGTGTGTGTGTGTTAACAACCATTATAGGTTAGGTTTTCCACCAGTTCTAGATGCATCAATACCTCCACTACCAAAGACTGGGGCATGAGTGCCTCCACTAGATAATAGTTTAGAATCAATAGTAAGTGTAGTGGGTGTAGCAGTCGGTCACTTGATTGGAGGAGTAGATGGTGGTTGATTGAATGCTAGAGGAGGAGATGGTTGTCAGTCAACCACTAGATGAGGAGATGATGGTTAGTCATTTGTTGGAGGTGGAGGAGGAGGAGGAGATGGAGGAGATGGTGGTCAATCAACTCATGTGGGAGATGGTGGAGGTGGAGGAGATGGTGGTCATTCAGCTCATGAATGAGATGGTGGAGGAGATGGTTTTTAGTTTTCTTGCATAGGAGATGATGAGGGTAGAGGAAGAGGGAATGGTTAAGGTTTTCCATCCTCAACAGATGAATCCAAACTAGAATAATCTGAAGAAGAATACCAATAGCGATGGCAAGCTCTCAACCTCTTGAGTAGGTTGGTGGCACCAACAACATGATGCGTCAATAATTTCATATCACGCCAAAGGGTCACCCATAACAATGCAAGCTCAAGGTCCCGCAAGATCATGCTATCTCATGCAAGGACCACTCTGTAGTGAGCCATCATTGTACATATATGATTCGTCGGCTCCTTATGAAATATTTGATCTACCATGTGTCACATTATAGGTCTTTGTATATGAGGCGGCTCATTAGCCTCGACCATATCCTCATCCTATTAGGGAGGCACCTCCCCAACATACATGCCGACATCTACAAAATAGTAAACAATAACTAGAAAATTTAAATAAAATGTTACAATAAATTACATCATGTGCATTAAACAAGACCAAAAATATGTATACAACTATATTAATCAAAACACAACAATAATATTACCCCTATCATATGGTGGCTCTACCTAAGTAAATAGGATGTTCACACATCGTTTCTATTCCATCCCTATATATGAGTATTGTACAAGATTGAAGGTGTGATCATCGTCACTAGGTAGAAACCCTATACATCAGAAATAATCAACCTACACGGCCACTCCAACTAGCCCCTCTCTGGAAACATCTACCCCCACATGCACATACGCACATCAGTTGTCAGCCTAGGTGGGAGGTGGTTGAATGTTATTCGAGTGATCAAAATCCTATCAAAAAATAAAGTAAATAGCTCTAAACCAAAGGGGAAGACCATCCTCCTGTCAAACACGACATGACAAGAATCCAAAGAAAAATAAAACTATCATGAAAAATGGAAAACTATCTAATTAGTCTAGGCCTCTGAACTAAAGTATGTGCATAGTGCATTGAATGGAAACTAATTCATTTCCCATTAAAGGTATATTGTGCAAGTGTTATGATCATAAGCAATGGGCACCTAACCTCCTCTACACCAAATGCACCTAAATACAACTGGCCACCAGCAACGTGGAAGTCACTAGGGTTAATGATGTTTACACTGGCATTTCTTTGCACGTATGTGATCTAACCCTTTCATGCAATACCAAGTAGGAGATAGGGGGATAGGGGGAAATCCTCCCATCTCCCAAACATCATAGCAATTAAATAAATATCCTAAATTCCTGCTTCACATGATCCCAACAACAAACCAAATCCACAAGCAAAGCAAAGAACTCAAGGAATCCAATAAGAAAATAACACCGGAAACAAGGTGGTTGTACAAGGATGGTGAGCGTCAATGCTTGGATGGCTAGAAACACTAAAGGAAATTAAAAATGAAGTAGCATTTTGGTAAAAATAATTATTATTTTACTCTACCTCAATCCCCCCGATAGTCAGACACATCGATGTTTATGTGTTCTTGCCACCATTATGTTTTTTAAAAGATACGGATTAGTGCACTTTGTTATCTGCATCGGTGCATTCTTGGCCTATTAAGCACAGTGCTTAGTTTTTTGTTTTTTAAATAAAAAAACCTATATTTTATAATAATAAAATATCTAAACCTAGTTTGGTGCTTCATACATGTAGACACATTGGTGTGTTTATTGTCTAATGATGCACCAATGTATAAGATATCACGAAATATTGAAACATTCACTAGTGCACATATATAACGAATGCACTTGGGTACCTTCTATGGAAGAACAAAAGAAAAATTAAAAAATAAATAACGTTTTTTTAGCCCTACCTCRGTCCCCCTAATAGTCAAAAGCACTGGTGTGTTTATGTGTTCCTGGGACATAGTTATATTTTTAAAATGATATGGATCGATGCTCTTTGTTATGTGCATTGGTGAGTTCTTGGGATATTAAGCACATCGCTTAGCTTTTTTATTTTTTAAAATASGAAACCTATATTTTATAACAAAAATGTCTAAACCTAGTTTRGTGCTTCCTACATATARATGCAAAAGTGTGCTTATTGTCTAATGATGGATCTATGTCTAAAATATCATGAAATATTGGAACATTCACCAGTGTGCTTATATAAGGGATGCACTAAGGCGCATTCTATGGATGTGCATCAATTTTTATTTTTATTTATTTATTTATTTATTTTTTAAATAAAAACCTATACTGCATAAAACAATGTCTAAACGCATTCAGTGTGTGGTAGATTGTCACACACTTATGCACTTWCAATTTTATGATGCACCTCTTCCAGTTTAATTAAAATTAAAATAAACCCATTTTTCTACGGATTGAATATAATGGCAGTTGGGGTGCTTAATTATAAATGGTTCGATGCACTATCTGTATGAGTGCACTAAAACGTTTTGTACAATTTAATCACACCAATTAAAAAACCTTTGGTCACCTACCTCCACTATAAACGGACAATGAAAATATTTTTTGGGGTGGTTCCACAAAAACCTCCACTAGAAGGTGTTTTCCTTGTAGTGAACATTTTTAGGGTGTCAAAATTTGGTTTGGCATGACATAGAGCAATAAATAATGTAACCTAGAGAATAATTTGTCGACACGAAAAACAGTACATAGTGTATGACTTAAAGGTCATCCTCCACATATGGCATAAGTGGGARGCCCTGCTTGACCCTAATTTAATGTTAAATCATAGCCATAAGTATGATTTGGTAGTGATGTTGAGGGACATGCCCTGAGTAGGATTAGTTCGTATCACCTAAAGTAACCCATGTTAGCATTTCTAAGAGACAAGGGTGCATGGATGTTGTAAGAGAGGCAATGATGACTTGTGAGTTATTAGAGGATCAACTTTGTGAGGAATTCAGTGAATTGTGTATCATATATTATAGATGAGAAGAGATGTGGTTTTGTATGACACTACTTGTTCTTCCATGGGAGAAGGACAGATGATGATTGGCCAGTTGAAGGAAACACTACCAAAACTTTGAAGAAATTGGTGTGGCATGTAATATGAAGTTATCTAGCTTAGGAGCATAGCTTATACAAATGGGTTGCCTCAGTACTTGAGTGTGGGTGGGAAAAATCCTTGAACACGAAAGGGGTGTAGTGTTGAGTCTACCATGGTAGGTGTTGTGGGTGGATTGTATTTTATCATTATCCAAATTAATGTAGTGACATTGATGTTGTAATACAATAGTGGTTACTTATATCTAGCCCCATGATCTTATATATGTTAGTAGGATAACCGTGAAAGGGCCCTACCCTGGGAACCTTGAGCTTGTAATCTTAACTTAAGTGGAATTGTATGAAGACATGTTATCGTGGTATGAGATGTCATATGTAGGCCAGTTTGTGTTGGCTAAATATAAAGGTTGAGTCACATGTTTGATTGTTGAGTCAACTTGTGAAGCAAATTTGTGTTCAATCACAGTTTGACTACACCCAAGTCATGTAGCTCATGTATATTTGGTGAGTATTTTGTCGCATTAGGTGAATAGTGGTCAGTACCTTAACTGGCATTTAACAATAGTTAAAATAGTTAATTAAGAATGAGACATGCATAGTGCACCCATGAGAAGGGTGGATGTTCTTTGGTAGGAACCTTTTTGTGAAGAAGGGTTGTCATAGTGAGGATGGGCAATACTACCACCCATAAGCTTTATTGGTAGTAAGGATTTCTATATGGTAACATAGATAGATAGTATTGTGCATAACAAACTGCATTAATGTCATTGATTGAATTTATTTTGTCATAAACTGTGAAAGTACTAGAGAAGCACAAGGGAAGGGCTAGAGACCAAAGTTATTAAGTATCTTGTAGGTGTAAATGATAGCACTTTGCAAAGTTACAAAGTATGATTGTGCGAAAAGAAACCCTTAGGGGCAAGGTAACTACAGACACTAGTATGGACCCTTGTAGTAGTATGATTATTGCTAGCCCATGTATCAACATGGTGCTTTTTAAAACATAGGTGAGTTTTATAATATTCTTGCATGTAGAAAACAAGTTGTGCCTTCATTACAACAGAGAGGACCCTAAACTTGATATTTTTTTTATCGAGATCTAGTCCCTAAGACATAAGAAATGAATGAGGTTTAGAATGGTAAGTATCTACATTGCATGATAAGTAAGTAGTCTTCATCATATGAAAGGATCCATAATATGAGATACGTTTTATACATAATTTTCAGGGATAATGACGTATGGATTAAAAATTGCTTAAGTTGAAGCAATAATATAACCAAGGATACATGTGTAAACTTATCAAGGTATCTTGAGTAGGATTATATGCATGTCATCCTTAAAAGTTGTATGTGTATATGAGTGTGACTCCATGTGCTAGTATAGAGTATTGGTGATTTCATGTTCTAATGGGTAGTTAGATGGATTTGCAAAGGTGAGGTGTTGATGCTAAAGATGAGGTAAGTGCATCTTAGAGCTTGTGACAATTTGTATCTCTATGGAAAGATTGCCTCAACCTCACAGGTGATGTGACTTATTTAAGTGGTGATTCATATGTAAACAAGGGGTGTGTACTTCACCTGTCAGGACAACCTATTATTGAATTGACAAACCAAGAGGCTTGTTATAGAAACCATATGATTGTACAAGGGTCCCCTGATGATATTTTAGGTTGAACTTTGTGATTGATTGTAAGTTTGAATGCCTTTTATTAAGTTCCAAACACACAAGGGAATTGTGACATTGTTTACCCACACCTAGACTATTGGTCCAAGGAATACAATAATCTATGAGCTATAAGGCTAATGCATGTAATGTAGGATCATGTGTATGGTTCAAGTCAAAAATAGGTTCAGTAAAGATAAGGATGGACAAAAGAGTCATGTTAATGCCCACRTAATTAAAAGAAATGTTAATGTAGGGGACCAAGTCTTCCTATGACTCGTAAAGTACAAGTGCAATAAAATTGGGCAACGGTGTTGAAATTTTTTCTAGTTCAATTTAACCATTTGAAATCCTTAAGAGGATCAAACYAGTCAAAGATCAATTGGATTACCACCAAAGATATGAAAGAAGTATAATATAATTTTCATTTCAAGTTTTACAAYTATATGTTTTGGGAAAATTCCATGAGATTGGGAGATTAATTTATATGTGGTTGACAAGAGGTCATGTCGAATCAGGTCAGTACATATACTAGATAGATGGTCTCAACATTTTATTAATTGTATTAAAATTCAATGGGATAATTATAACATGGGATCTATTGCCTGGGGGGTGTAGAGATTGTGGTTTTTTTCATTAGCAAATCGAAAGATACAAAGTATAAATAATAGATATTACCTATATTTGCTACAAAAAAGAGATATTGCAACCACAATGGATAAATAAATAACCAAAATAGCACTAGAATGTTATACGTTTAGTACTGGAAGCAAAGTTCACTTGGCTCTTCAAAAGGGAAACCTCTAATTGAGCAGATAACTGATTACAAATAACTAAACAAGACATCTTTTATGTTTCTTCTACATTTTTATATAATACTTTCTACCTCCTTGGAACATTCTAGAGAAATAACTTTCTAGTGGGTGGAACCTAATAGTAAGTCTCCTTACATTTACTACTTTCCCACTACTACATGGGCCTTATTTACTAAATATGGTCTCCATACCTAGCAATACATAGAAACATGTATATCTACTTAGGGGGATAGGTAGGTTAGGACCCTAACATGGCCTCCCCCTTAAAAAGAAACATTGTCCTCAAGTTGTTGGTTCCTGTGTGGAATCCWCGAGTTGTGTATCCTTCCATTGTATTAAGACCTCTTGGATAGTGCACTAGTATATATGATACTCTCTTTTGTCAAGGACGAACTCAAGMTATCCTTCTTCATCCAGTTCATGGAGGCTAGTTTGAACACAACAATTAGATCTGTGTTAAGACTCAATTGAGTGCCCTGGAGTTGAAACAATTCTTACTAGAAATTGYTAGTGAAAGTGGGGTCATGGTCCATGACAATAAATTGTGGCATACCATGGAGTTTAAAGATGTTATCCATGAAGACTTTAGTGATTGTGGAAGCTTTAAAGGGGTGTTGTAGGGCACAAAAATGAGCATATTTGGAAAGGTGATCAACCACAACCATGATGACAAATTTATTGTCAGATTTGTGTGACCCCGCAATGTAGTCCATAGAAATTCTAGTCCATACAGTGGAATAATAGGTAAAGGTTGTATTTTTCCTAGAGTTTTCACTATTTCTCCCTTGTGTCATTGGCAAAGGTCACATTAGACCAAAAACGTGCAGAAGTCCTTCTTCATGCCTTCCCAAAAAAATGAATGCTTGATCTGTTCATATGTTTTATGAAAGTTGGAATGACCTATTGTTGGAGATGCATGGAGTTGAAATAGTATGGTTGTTTTAAGGGTTGATTGTTTACTCAAATACAAATTCCATTTAGAATGAAGCTCTTGATTGTGCCAAGTGTAGCCCTGAGATTTATGGGGTGCCTATTGAAGTTGTTGGATCAAGCTGACAATCTTGGGATATATAAACCATTCCTTGTGAACCTTGTTCAACCAATCTTCTATGATGAAGAAGAGTGAAAAGAGGAACCCCTCCTATTCATATTTTCTAGAGAGATCATCAAATACCACATTCTCCTTTCCTTTCTTATAAATGATATCATAATCATATCCCAACAATTTGGTAACCCATTCTTTTTGCTATGGGGATTCAATCTTTTGCTCCAAAAATTATCTGAGGTTGTGATTATCAAAATTAATCTAGAAACGTTTCCCAAACAAGTAAGTATGCCAAATATCCACATCATGCAAGATAACCATCATTTATTTTTCATAGGTGGATTTTTCCAAGTGTTGTTGATAGATTTATTTGTTGGTAAAGGCCAATGGTCTTCCTTCTTGCATGAGAACTGCTCAAATTCCTTCACCTAAGGCATTGCATTCCATAAAAAAATTCTTGGTGAAGTGTGGCAGAGCAAATACCGAGGTTGTATACATGGCATTCTTCAAATCCTGGAAGGCTTGATTTGTAGCTTTATTCCAATTGAAAGCATTTTTTGTAAGTAAGGCGGTGAGGAGAGCAACAATCTGTCCATAGTTTTCGACAAACTTTTTGTAGTACCTTATGAGACCAAGGAAACCTCATAAACTTTTGAGAGTCTCGGGACGTGGTCAATCATTCATTGCTTCAATTTTCTTTAGGTCCACTTGTACACCATCATTACTAACAAAATGACCCAAATAATCTACTTCAAATACATCAAAGGCACATTTGGACCTATTAAGAAAGAGTTGATGATGAGAAAGTAACTGTAAGACTTTATCCACATGGGTGACATGGGCATGCCAAGTTTTATTGTAGATTAGGATGTCATAAAAAAAATACAAGGACAAAATGATGTAGAAATGGTTTAAATATGTGGTTCATGAGACTTTGGAAGGTGGAAGGTGCATTGCAAAGGCCAAAGGACATCTCCAAAAATTCATAATGGCCTTCATGAGTGTGAAAACAAGTTTTGCGAATATCAACCACCTTCATATGATTTGGTTATAATTGGAATGAAGATCAAGTTTGGTAAAGAATTGAGCACCTTTGAGCTCATCTAATAGATCATCAATGATTGGAATGGGTAACTTATCCTTGATGGTTATTTTGTTGATAGCCTAACAGTTAGGACACATGCATTGGAGTGAACCTCTTGGTCACTTCACCTTAGCATCCATTATAACAAGGATGAATCCATATATTCCTCAAGGGATAAATCATTATTATTCATTATTAATTGACATTTTATTGAGATATAATGAGTGTGCATATAAATACATGTAGGGGTGATAAGTCATGTCCTTGGAAAAGGGCGTGACTTATCATTATTACATATTAATGATACATTACATAATAATTGTCATATGATTATTATTACATTATATTTATTTATTACATTGTGATAATAAATGTAATATACTTTAGGTATATTATGAGTCTTCCCTCCTTAAAAATGATTTGTCCTAAAAGCATAGGAAATCATAAACTTCTCCTCGTAGAATGAACAATTTTTTGTAACTGTCATTGATTAGATAAGGTTGAGGAT
>JASDQU010302343.1:0-13882 GCA_032191745.1 Picea mariana | reverse complement strand
GTCATTTGTTTTTAGTTTTGTTTCCATGCTCATGTTTTTATTTAGTTTTTGTTTAATTCTTGTTAATAGCTTTACTGCTTTCTTTCTAACCTTTTACCATACAGCTGTCATGACTAGCAGAGCCCAACTAGGCATGTAAGTGCTCACTTTTTTCTCACACAACAACGAAAAGAGTGCAAACAGCTCCTAGAAGAAGTTTACTAGTCAAGTGGGTGAAAATAGGAGTTAGTCATGGGTTAAGTTGTTGCAATAAGAAAATAATTAAAAATAATTTAGTTGCAACTAGAAGTGGAGAATTTACTATTTGTATCAAAGTGAGTTAGAACTGGACAAGTAGTTAGAGGTGGGTTATCCCTAAAAGAAGGAAAGTGGGTTAATTTGGTTCAAAGGTAACCCCTTGAGGAAGCTACATGGAAGTATAAATAAGAGAGAAAGGCTCTCCCATTAGCACCTATTGAATATCATTGAATATCTATTTTGTGAAAGGTTATTTAGGCATGTATTATTGATTGAGAAAAAGTGCGGCAAAAAAATCACATCATGAGAAGTGTGGTAGGAAAATTGCGGCACCAAAACCGCGACATAAAAAGTGCAGTCGAAAAATCGCGGTAGAAAAATTACGGCAGAAAAAGTGCAGCAAAAAAATCGCGGCAACAAAACGCTACAACAATAAAAAGGTATGGTTTTCATATGTGTAGTGTTGAATCTATGAATATGGTCGAGGGTTTTCCTTGTAAATCTGTTGGATTCCCTCTTGGAAGTTTAGGGCTTGTTAAAGAGTTGATCTGAGGAAGATCTGCTGAAGTTTAGTATTGGTTCATGTTTGAGGGATGTTGAGGTATGTTGTTGAAGTTATTGGTACAGATAGAGGTTGTATAAAAATGAGGTTCTAGCACATGGTTTGAGGTTCATACTTGTGGTATAGTGTTTGAGGTATACATGATCATATCAGATTGATTGATGAGTATACAGTGACAGGTTTATGAGTGACATATTTGACAAAATAGGTTGTGACAGTGACATATTCAGTTTCTACATTTGGCACTTATATTTCAGGGCGGTTGGACAAGGCAAGGATAGGTGGTTGTAGCCACCTCCCAGTTGTATCCATAGAACATAGGGTGTTGTATCCTCCTTCTAGTTTTATCCAGAGAATTGGGGAGTTGGAGCTTCCCTCATGTTGTATCCTAAAAATAAGGGGTTGAAGCCTCCTTTTAGTTGCATATGGAAACAAAGGAAGTTGGTGCTTGAAATGAATGTAATTCTTAAAGACACATAAGAAAAAAACATTCTATGGTTTTCTCTCGCATTGGGTTTCCACGTAAAATACTGGTGTACTATGTATGTGTGTGATTACTCATTGTTGATGGTTTATTTATTCTGCACATGATTGAATGATATTGGTAAATTGATCATAAAGACAAATAACATTTATACATTGTGGTTAAAAAGTATTGTAATTTCTCTATTACTGATTCACCCCCCTCTTAGTAATTCAACAATTGGTATCAAAGAAGGTTCCTTTAGAAATCATTTTAACCACTGAAAGGTAGATCATGGAGAGAAATAATATGTATAAAAATGGAATAGCACAGTTTGATGGACAAAACTATGCATTTTGGAGAATAAGGATGAAAACATATGTACATGAACAGGGATTTAAGGTTTGGCAATCAGTTGTAGATGGATACAAAGAACCAACATTTCCACCAACAAATGACAACGAAAATAAACTCAGTCTAAATAATTCAAAAGCCACAAATGCACTTCTGAATAGTCTTTTTGGTTCAATATATACCGAATTTATACATTATAGCTCTGCTAAAGAGATTTGGGACAAACTTCAAAATATTTATGAAGGAGATTCAAAAGTCAAAGAAGCAAAGCTTCAAACTTACAGAGGTAAATTCGAACAACTAAAGATGAAGGAAGATGGGAATATTGTAGCTTACTTCTTACAAGTTGATGAAACAGTGAATGAAATCATAGGATTGGGAGAAGAAGTTGATGAGTATGTAATTGTTCAAAAGGTACTAACATCTCTTCCAATGAGATTTGATCCTAACATCTCGACACTAGAAGAAAGAGCAGATTTAGACTCAATAAGCATGGATGAAGTACATGTAATATTCACATCCTATGAAATGAGAAAATGCTAGGTATAAAAGAATCAACATTCAAAGTTGTAACATCCCACTATTGTGCGCATTGAGCGAATTTATCTTTGAGGACACTTGCTTGCAAGTGATCTAGATTATTATACTATTGGGTGTTTGATTATGATTATGAGGAATTATGGATACGATGACATGTTATTTTGTTGTATTGACATCGACAGGTGCTATTGTTTTAGGGTCCTAACCCGCACATAGGTAGAACAATATATTCGGATGTAATAAAGGTCAATATTAATAAAGCCTTGCAATAAAATAGAATAAGTCGAACACAAGAAGACCTAATAGAAGCTTTCGCTTCTAGAAGGATCTTCCTCTAGATGCTTCTTTTGATAGACACATTTAGTATAAATAGGAGTCGAGGGTATGAGAACACTAGCTTGGATATTATTGTAATAGAGCTATGCTCAACTGGAGGTTTCCCCCTCAAAGAGGCCCATGAACATTGCTTTTAGAATCAAAGTGTTATTTATGTTTTTATTCTTATATCATTTCAGTGCTATTGTGGTGATTGTTCTGGTTATATTGTTGTTATTTTTCCATTTCTAGAATTTTATTTCTGTTCTACATACTTTTTATATCTGGTAAATTACAAGTCGTATCAGAGAACTTTCCTCGACAGAAAGTGTGGGTTAATTTTTTTTTCTAGGTAGAGACATATTTCGGCATCTTTAAGCCACAAAGATCTGTCGTTATGCGCATAAATCCACGATTGATGGAGTCATACATGCCAGAAATACAAGTGGTACTTAAGTGCACATTTGTTGGCCACCCTTGTAACCCTTATCGGTACCCCTTCAAGTGGTAGCGCATCAGACAACACCTATGTACGGATCGACCTAGATTACCTGAAGCCCTCTTTAGATAAACTTATTGGTCGACTGACTGCTATAGTGACATCAAGAACAACACTTAGGAAGATACTCTCTAGTACCTGGGTAGTCGGGTAGTACGACTAAGGGTACGGTCTATCCTCCTTAGTTAGTTCCCTGAGATATTGGGCCAAGTACTACTATTGGACCCCGCATGTATATCAAAGAGCTATAGCATAGGGAAAACCCTTGTCTGTAGAACCCTTGAATACCTAACCCTTGGGGACATAAACATAAAAAAATTAAAATAGACAAGATCTATTGTCATGCAACGGTGTTCAGGTTGCCAAATCACTACACATTTCTTCCTGGTTAAGCATTTGGGCATTTCATCACTGCAGTATTCTTCAGACCGGAGTATAACTATTATTTGAAACCTATTCCATTGGATTCACAATTATTTGAAACCTATTCCATTGGATTCATCTCTTCACCCTTATCACATTCATGCATATCATTTTTCAGAAAAACTTTTGACCCCACCCGCCCCTTTTCGGTTCCGTCATCCTCATGGACCATACTCATAGCCAATACTTGGAAGATCGCTTCAATACCTTGCAACATTGTCTCATCGAGACCCAACAAGTAGTGAAACAACTCAGTGCCAATGTTGTCGCCATCAATACAACCATGCATTCCTCAATGGAGGAAATCATACAAGACCAGACCACCTAGCTTGAATCTATCTTTTCGTCACTCTGCACCAAGATTCATATCCCTATAGATAACCCTTCCTCTAAATCACCCCCACATACTGAAGGTGAAAATTCCTCCCATTCCCATAACTTTCAGCACCATCACTTTCAATGTGACCTAAGCCTCCCGCAGGTGGATGTGACCAAATTTGATGGCTCGGACCCCACTAGTTGGGTAACCCAAATGGAACATTATTTCTCTTTATATGGCATTACATATGACTTGGACAAACTCCAATATGGTGTTCTCCATCTATATCAAGAACGTTGGTAATGGTGGCAATGGAGAAAATCTTCCCGTCAAGGGTATATTGCTTAGACACACTTTGTGGCAGAGATTTATGAACTCTTTGACACTGACACCAATCATTTGGGCCGTTTGAAAAAGTTGAAACAATCAGGAACAGTGGAAAACTTTATAGTTTCCTTTGAGTGCTTGGCTTTTCGGACAGAGGGCATGTCTAATGATTTTTTCCAAGAGTGTTTTATCACTGGCCTCAAGGATGAGATCCGGGCCCATGTCCTCATGGCTCGGCCTTAGATTTGGGGGGAGGCTACTAAAATAGATAAAGAAGCACAACAAGTTGTATCTTTCCAAAACCAAAAACCCTCCTTTATCCCTCGTCCTAAACCACTAAATCCCACTACTCCCTACGCTCCACTAAAGATCCAAAAATTGACCAGGGTGGAAATTGTTGAACGCCAACTCAAATGCCTTTGTTATAATTGTGATGACAAATATTTCCCGAGCCAAAAGTGTAAGGAACAAAATATTTTTATGTCCATCTCTGAGGATATTTCGAAAGAGGATGTTGAAACTCCCCTTGTTTCTAAGTCACCTGAAACCACTGACATAACCCCTCCTTCAGGCCCTCCCGAAGTAGAATTGGTCATTTCCCTCAATGTTCTCACTGGCTTCTCTACTCCTCAAAACCTCAAGATAATCGGTTACATCAAGCATCAGAAGGTCATCATTTTGGTTGATAGTGGAAGCACCCATAATTTTACTCATCACTGCATTGCCTAAGAAACTCATTGCTACATCCATGTCGTCAATAATTTCCAAATCATGATTTCCAATGGTGGCTCCATGAAATTTGGATAGCGTTGTGAAAACGTTTGTCTCCAAATTGGTGACTACCACCTGAAATCTCATGTGTTTGCTATCGACATGGGTGGTTGTGACATTGTGTTGGGTGTTGACTGGCTAAGGACTTTGGGTCCCATTCTCATCGATTTTAAGGAATTAACCATGCAATTCGACTAGGAGGGCCACCAATATAAGTTCCAAGGCATCACCGTTGGTTCACCTGAGATCATTAGTGCCCATCGCATGGAAAAGCTGCTCAAAAAAGGTCATTTTAGTGTTATTTCCCAAATCCATGCTGTTGTAGGAAAATCTCCCTGCGGACAGGTAGATCTCCTCAAAGAGCTAGACTCTTAACTCTAAGACAGAAAGTGCTTATCATGGTCACTGACTTCCTTTTAGATCTAGGTGGACTAGTGTGTGAGAAGGAAGGAGAAGAGGAGTACCTTTAATCGACGTTTGTCCCTGCAGGCTCCGAGTTGAGCTCCAATCCTTTGCTCCTCGATGAATCCTATAGACAAACAAAGTACGACCACTTCCTACTCTATCAAGGTTAGCCCTAAATAGATCTATCTACTAAAGAGACAAATTCATGTGAGATTGAACATGAATTAGAAAGAAACATGCCAAGCAAATTATATTAATGAGGACAAAACAATGCTTACAGCTATAGATGGATTGCAGCAGTCCTGTCAAGTCCTCCTTGTCTATCCCTTGCTCAAAAGATCCAGGATCAGAATGACGATAGCTTCACCAATAGTTCCCTATGAGATCATAGGTCTCTTACCTTCAAATCTTCCCCTGTTCCAGCACCACTTATGAGATCATAAGTCTGGTGTAATTCTCCATTTCCATCCTACCACTTATGAGATGATAAGTTTGGTATGATTCTCTCTTTCTGGACCTCTTTCACCATGAGAAAGCTTCATTTTATATCCTTGGAGAGGCTTTAACCACTTGAGATATCCTTGGGGAAGTTGAGGATCTGCCCTAAGATCATGGATGGACTAGGGATTCGAGCTCAACTGACCTCCAAGAATGAATGGATCCTTCCCCCATTCATCTCAACCACTTAACCACTGCCCAGATTAGACAACACTCCCTCAAAAGGGGCATCAGGGTGCTATAGCACTCCCTACTAGGCTTAAGGGGGGCGCCAACTCTCCAAAGATCTACAATGCTCCGTTAAAAGGGCCAAGGAAGCTTTATAACGCTGCCTAGCAGTGTCAGGGGGGGCACCAGCACTCCCAGAAGAGGTATAGGGGAGCGCTCCTCTCCAAAAACCTAATTTTTGCAGTGTTTTCAGATGCCAAAAGGTTCTTGACTTCAGTTAACCTTTCCTCCTCTTCCAAATCAAGTGTTTGAGGTGTTTTAAGTGTCTCCTTAGTTTCGTCATCATGGCAGTATGCTTTTCTTGACATTTGTGACACTTGTGAGAAAAATGCGACACTTGTGACACTTACGATGACGACACTTGCGACACTCGCGACAGTTGTGAGCAATAGGCGACACTTGCGACACCATCGAAGTGAGCAAATTTTATGTGTAACACATGCCATACAAGAAACCTAGACACCCTCGGTGCCGCAAGACCTCCAAGCCATCCTTTCTAAACATCAAGTGGTCTTTTCAAATCCCCAAGGACTCCCTCCTTCCTGTGGTGTTCATGATCATTCCATTCCCCTTGTACCCAAAATCCTTCCTCCCAATATCCGTCTGTATCGTCACCCCTTTTCCCCAAAAAATGAAATTGAGAAAATGGTCCAGGAACTCCTTAATGCATGTGTTATCTACCCTAGTACGAGCCTCTACTCTTCTCCTATGGTCATGGTCTTGAAGAAAGAAGGTTCTCGGTGAATGTTTCCTGACTTCCGTGCCCTCAACAAACTTACCATTAAAGACAAATTTCCCATTCCTATCATTGATGACCTCCTAGATTAATTGAGTGGCACCCAATTCTTTACTAAACTTGATCTTCGTTCGGGCTACCACCAGATACGTATTAAAGAGGAAGACATTCCCAAGGCTTCCTTTAGAACTCATGAGGACCACTATGAGTTTTTGGTCATGACCTTTGGCCTATGTAATGCCCCCTCCACCTTCTAAAGCCTCATGAATCATGTCTTCTGTCCTTTTATTCATCATTTTGTCTTAGTTTTCTTTGATGATATCCTCATCTATAGAAAAACCTGGACATACCATATTGATCATGTGGATTGAGTTCTCCATCTACTCTCTCACCACCAACTTTTCTTGAAACAATCTAAATGTGCTTTTGGCACCTCAGAAGTAGAATACTTGGGTCATCTGGTTGGCAAGGATGGCGTCAGAGTGGATCCTAAGAAGATTGAAGCTATGCAAGACTAGCCTCACCAAAATACTCTCAAAGTCTTGCGTGGATTTCTGGGCTTAACAGGGTATTATCACAAGTTTTTTAAGAATTATGGAAATATTGCAGTACCTCTCACTTCTCTCCTAAAACAAAAATATTTCACTTGGACTCCAACAGCTGCTCAAACTTTTCAAACCTTGAAGATGGCCATGTGCACCAGTCCAGTCCTGGCCTTTCCTGATTTCAAAAATACCTTTTTCTTGTAATGTGATGCCTCAGGGAAAGGAATTGGTGTTGTCCTTATGCAAGAGGTTCAGCCTTTGGCCTTTACCAGCAAGCAACTATCTGAAAGAAATATGGACAAATCAATCTATGAAAAGGAATGTTCGATATTCTGCATGTCGTTGATCTGTGGCACCCCTATCTATTGGGGCAACATTTCCAAATTAAGATAGACCATCAAAGCCTCAAGTATTTTCTGGAACAACACATTTCCTCCCTAGAGCAACAAAAATGGGTGACGAAGCTCTTTGGATATGATTATGAGATCATTTACAAGAAAGAAAAAGACAATGTGGTTGCGAATTCACTTTCCCGAAAATAGGAATATGAAGGATCTATTTTTTCTCTTTCCTTCATTGTACTAGATTGGCTCCAAGCCATTCGCCAGGAATGGCTACAAGATCCCAACATTTTGCATTTGATCCAACAATTGCAGGCCAATGCTCCAGATTCCCCAAGGTACTCTTGGCTCCATGATGGGCTTTGATACAAAGGCCGTTTGTATTTAAGTAAACAATCAAATCTTAAATCCATGATACTTTCTGAGCTTCATGCTACAAGCACAATGGGGCACTCCAGGTTCACCAAAACCTATGATAGGGTCAAACGTTATTTTTTCTGGGATGGTATGAAACAGGAAATTCGTAATTTTTTCACTGAATGTGATGTGTGTCAACGCAACAAGGGAGAAACAGTGAAATCTCCGAGCACACTACAACCGCTCTCGATTCCAACTACTATTTGGAAGGATATCTCTATGGATTTTATTACCATCTTACCCAAATCGAGAAATAAATCAGTCATCATAGTGGTTGTTGATCTCCTTTCCAAGTATGCTCATTTCTGCACTCTTCAACACCCGTTTACAACATCCATGGTGGCTCAAATTTTCATGTATCAGGTCTTCAAGCTTCGTGGCATGCCGCACTATATTGTATATGATCACGACCGAACTTTCACAAGAAATTTTTGGCAAGAACTGTTCAAGCTTCAAGGCACCCAATTGAATCTCAACACAGCTTGTCATCCCCAGACTGATGGTCAAACGAAAGTTGTCAACAAGTGTTTGGAAACATATTTGAGGTGTTTTGCCTCAGAAAAGAAAAATCAATTGGCTCAATGGTTACCCCTAGCTGAATGGTGGTACAACACTTCATACCATACAACTAGATGCATGACTCCTTTTGAAGTGGTATATGGACAAAATCCTCCTTCAGTTCTCTCATAATTACCTGGTGTCTCGAAGGTCTAGGTAGTTGACCAAAAACTTACAGTTCGAGAGGCTATTCTTCATACCCTTAAAGCGAATTTGGTCATGGCACAAAATTTCATGAAGCAACAAGAAGATCAAGGTCGCTCTGAACGTCAATTTGCAGAAGGAGATCAGGTGTTTCTTCGACTACAACCTTACAAGAAAACTTCCCTCAAGGCCGAGCATTGTCAGAAGCTAGTGCCCAAATTTTATGGTCCTTATACCATTCTCAAGCATGTGGGACAAGTAGCCTATCAGCTGGATTTTCCCGGTCATTCGAAGCTACATCTTGTTTTTCATGTTTCATGCTTGAAGAAGGTGATTGGAACTAAGTGCCAAATTCAAACCAACCTTCCCAAGTTATCCAAAGAAGGATCCATTTGGATACAACCACAAGCAGTTTTGGACCAGCGTGAGCATTGCCTGCATCAAAGAACCATCAAGGAGGTGTTATTCTAGTGGAAAGATACAACTTTAGCAGATGCCACTTGCGAACCAACTACCATTCTGCAACAATTTCAACATCTCAAGCCTTGAGGACAAGGTTTTTTTTAAGGGGGAGGACATGTTAGGGTCCTAACCCACACATATGTAGAACAATATATTCATATGTAATAAAGGTCAATATTAATAAGGCCTTGCAATAAAATAGAATAAGTCGAATGTAAGAAGACCTAATAGAATCTTTCGCTTCTAGAAGGATCTTCCTCTAGATGCTTCTTTTGATAGACATATTTAGTATAAATAGGAGTCGAGGGTATGAGAACCATAGCTTGGATATTATTGTAGTAGAGTTCTGCTCAACTGGAGGTTGCCCCCTCGAAGAGGCTCGTGAACATTGCTTTCAGAATCAAAGTGTTATTTCTGTTGTTATTCTTATATCATTTCAGTGCTATTGTGGTGATTGTTCTGGTTATATTGTTGTTATTCTTCCATTTATAGCATTTTATTTATGTTCTTCATACTTTTTATATCTACTATATTACATATTGACTTGGTTCTCCTAAGTG
The DNA here is from genome assembly GCA_032191745.1 of Picea mariana. Taxonomy (NCBI): domain Eukaryota; kingdom Viridiplantae; phylum Streptophyta; class Pinopsida; order Pinales; family Pinaceae; genus Picea; species Picea mariana. Next base: position 4,178 of record JASDQU010302343.1, on the reverse strand, counting down.
TGCAGGATTTTGGACCTCGAGGATGCAGAGGCATCGATGAAACCCTTGGACTCTGGATCGAGTCAGGGAGTGGACTATTGGGGTTTGATTGTTGTATATATGACGTATGTGCATCTGATTAGATGTTATGGTTATGGATTTTATTTCTGACATGCTTTGTTAATGATTCAGGCTGACGATAGCTTTTCGACCAGACTCACATGTGGAGTAGAGGGGTCATGCAAGAATACCAGAGACGTTGAGGGAGAGGTGTGGACAACAACACTTCCACAGCCTACTAGCACTCCCCTCATGGCTCGAACTATAGGTTAACGATTACCTAGTTTGATAAGACCCACGATGTTGTGAGGGAAGACTGCGACAGTCGCTCACGGTGATTCTAAGGGGCGCACATTAAGGAAGGGGCCTTATTCCTTAGAGGCCCTTTGTCTCCCACAATATCACCTAGAAAAGTATTGACTCTAGGGGCTTTTGATGTCTACCAAGTCAGTCAAGAGGTGAGTGGAAACCTTGGAGCACGTAGTGCCTCCTGAAGGTTAATTTGTGCAAGAAAAATGACAAGAGGCGAGTGGCACCCTTGGAGCACGTAGTGCGTCCTGAAGAGCACATCGTGTAAGGGAAACATAATGAGGTGAGTGGCACCCTTGCAGCACCTAGTGCATCTTGAAGGTCATGTCGCGTTGTTAACTAATAAGTGAATAAATCTAGATGGCCTTAGAACAAATGATGTGATAAGAAAGAATTAAAAAAAAAATCCCTAATAAAAATGTCCCCCAGGCTCGGAAATTAAAATCTAGGTCTAAGTGATACATGTGGTAAAAATAATAATAATAATAATAATAATAATCATTAAACATGTGACGAAAAGGGGGTAAGAAATTCGATTAATTTATCAAAATCAAATTATATGGAGGGATTAAAATTTTAAAAGGGAATTGATTGTTTTTCTACTTATGCTAATTAAAATTTATTAATTAAAAGGAAAGAGTGGTAAAAGGTAATTTTCTACACTTTGTAATTTGAGTTTTAGATAAAAAGGGAAAAGAGGGAAACTTAAAAAGAATCAGGAAACTAAGGGAAAAGGGGGGAAACATAAATAAAAAGAGAAACATAAGGAAAAAGAAGAATGACTAAATTAGTAAGAAATCTTTCCTTTAAGAACTTTCTAAATTGAACTCAACTAGGAATTTAGTAAGGGCGTAAGTCATTAAAATGTGTAAGGGAATATGGGGACACCTAGAAGCGATTCTAGGAATTCTTTTAGGTGGGTGAGGGAAATAGGAGTAATTAAATAATTAATGAAATTAATTTCTGGTGCAACGAAGGGAATGGGTGACATGTGTATGGGGGAGGATTTTTCTGAATTAAATTATTGAAAAATAATTTAAATGGGAATTTGGGAAATAAATCAATTAGAAACTCTATATAAAGGAGGGGGGAGGAGGAATATGCATCTCTTCTTTTATGCGTAACGATACACTGCAGAATTTTTGAATTGACTGGCTTATCTTGTGGGAGTTGGGATACCCAGCTCGGGTACGAGTGGTAGCTCAACCTTTCAAGGCGAGCTGGTTCCTAGTTGTTCTTTGGTTTAGAGTGTATGGCCCCCTTGTGGCTCAGGGGGCTAAGGGGGAAGAAGAGTACCCCTAGCGTTGGATGGGAGGTACCGGTGAAGTCACATCAGTTGGCAAGCAGAAGCTACATGGAGTGCGTGGGACAATGACTCGGAGCTATCACCTTGGGCTATGGTACACATGCCTTTATTTTGCATGGTAGATTACTACTGATCTTGTGCTTTCATTTCTATACTTTTATTGTGTAAAGAAAAGTGTTTTACTGAGCGTTTTTAATCAAGAACTTAAAATCATAATAGATTTATGGTTGCTGCATTGATTTGATCTCCTTGGCCACCAATCCTTGATTGCTATCATTGTTCTATTTGTTTTATTGATTATTTGAATAGTTTTTTCTTTATCTTTCATCCTCACCCCTAGATCATTTGTCCATGCCTGAGCATTCGGCCAGGAGTCGAATCGACGGTCGTCACTTCAGTGCATAGAGACCTATAGATTCTAATGCCCCTCTTTTCTGTGCATAGATGATGAGTGAAGGATAGTTGCCCAACTATCTACCCCTGTTGACTGTTCCTAGTTGAGTGATTGTCTTGCGTCGTGTTGTGATTGTTCGTTAATAAAACTCAGCGCCTTGATGACAAAACTCAGAAACGTTCACTGATGAACCCAACAATTTTAAATGTGTTATCATTGGAAGCAATTTATGTGACAACGTTTTAGTAATACGATTTTAATATGCTATCACAATGAACTAGTAATGCAATTTTAATTATGCTATCATGACAACGATTCTCTAGATATTGTGCAATAGCGATTTTTTTTTTTATTTCATTATATAACAACTATTTATACTCACTTCTATCACTGCTTTAGATTTTCCCATGGATGTGATGTAATAGTAATACCTTGATTCCTGACAGCACCTAAAGAAATATACCGACAGTAAATATTGGCAGTAAATTTGATGGTATGCCAACGTTGACAGTAACCATAAATAAGTGACATCCTTTTCATTTGCATTATGTATAATAATAGTCAACAACCATATAGCATAGACCGAACATCATAGTTAGCGATTAACATTAAATTTCTTACCCAACATGCTTGTAGCGAATTGATTACACCAAGACACATACCGATAACTGAAAATACAACTGACGGACATTGTGTTGTCTAATGGAATAAAGAACGACAATTGAATGGAAATTTATAGACAAAGGGTTATATATTAATATTGTTAATAGCGTTATATATTGATATTGTTATTATTGTTATATATGGTTAATTCGTTAATTTAGATTTGTATTTTTTTTAATTTAGACTTGTTAATTTAGACAACAAATCGATTATTATAAAAGCAACATGATTCAGTAGTTCACTTAATTTAATGGACAGTGGCTATTTGTTAATCAACATTTCTTGATGTTGTTTAGTGCCTAACTTAGGTCACCTTATGATAACATTTATGACCATAGTATCTTGGTTACCATTCACTCCTTCTCTCTTATACCTCTTGCTTAAATGGTTTGGGTTGCTGGCGAAATCATGTTTTAGCTTGTGCTTTTTCCTTGGAGTGACGTCATCTTGCATCTTGTCGACCTGTTTCTTGGCGGTGTGGATGTAGTCTTCTTGTCAGTTGTTAGGCTCCTAGCTCATTGGATTTATCTTGAGCCCTTGGTCTAGATAGGTTGTGTTGTGCCAGGGTTATTGTCTCACCAATCACCTGGGGATGGAATGATCCTTGATGACGGGATCATGGCATGCCCTATTGGATAGAGGTGAATGATAACTTGGTCAGAGTGTGTGCTTCCCATTGTGGGTGTTGTTAATTGTTGTAAGTTTCTTGTTGGCATTGGGGTTGTAATGCCTACATGCATTTGGTTTGTGTGTCATAGAGGTTATAGTTACTGTTCGTCAAGGCTGTTGGGTTGGGATTGTGGATGTTGTCATTATCTTGTAGGCGTTCGCGTGTTGTGTGTGTTGGGCGGGTAGTTTGTTTCCTTCTTTGATTTATGCATGTTTCTCCCAATTGCTCCATGTGCTAAGCATGGAGTCATAGTTGTTTTTTGCCTGATCTACAAGCTAGTGTTCATCGTTAGGTTGTGTGGTTTGATTGTTTGTCTTCATTGCATTCTTTCCTAAAAACAAAAAAAAATTGCATCTTCTGCTTCGCTTGTAGTCATTACGGCTGGGGTCGTTACATATGGTATCAAAGCTGGTTCAACCCATGACTGGGGAAAACTAAGGATTTCATTGATATGATATTTGATTATAATGTTTCTAATTAAGTTGACTTGTATTTTTGAAGGTAATCATGGTTAGAGGACGCCGCGGAGGCAGACAACGGGGTGCTAGGGGAGGACACGTGATGCCTGCAGTAACATCCACGTCTGAGGGGTCTAACCCCTTGATCTGAAAATGGAATGTAGTTGTTTAAGGGTGCAAGGTATCCATTTTCCATAATTTAAAAAGTGAGTTAAACACTCCAATGTGTCCTCTGAAAATGTGAGAACTTACTATTTCTTATACAGAGATAGACTGTAGGAGCATTTACCGGACATGTCACCTCTAAAGAGAGGATGAGTTCCAGAGGCTACCTGGCCC